>PVLD010032993.1:0-14092 GCA_004027595.1 Dinomys branickii
TCTCCATCTCCTTCTTTCCCCGCCCCCTTTGGTGTCAGGGATTGAATCCAGGGCCTTTGCAATGAGCTATATCCCTGGTCCTTTATTTTTTATTTTGAGTCAGAGTCTTGCTAAACTGCCCAGCCTGAGCTAAAACTTGTGATCCTGATCCTCCTTCCTCAGCCTCCCAGAGTGCTGGGATTATAGGCATGTGCCAGCATGCCCAGCTCATGAAGCCTTTTTTTTTTTTAATAAACCAAGATTCATGACTTACATCACTTACACTCAACCTATTACTCATGCTGTCTGTACCATTCATTTAACACATCAATGCTATACTTCTTCATTTGACAGATGTCTTTATATTTTATGTATTTATTTGGTCTTTCCAGCCACACCTGCAGTTCCATGGGGCTTTATACACCCTGGCATTCAGCACTGTAACCTGAGTGTAGAAGCTCAATTTTCTGTTAAATCAATAGCTGTTTCCCTAAATTAGGCCCAAATACTGACCTTGGTCCTAAGGGTTGGCCAGTAGAAGCATTGTACATACTAAATTGGACAGACATGGTCAAGCTACTTAATTTTGTGAGCCTTAGTGTCCTTAATTTTAGGTTTGGGGATAAATTATTGTGCCTTCATGATGTGTATCAGGCCATGTATTAATTATATAGATTTGTATATTAAATATAATGTGTTTAATGCATTAATTTATATTTAAGCTTACATATATTTATGTTCATTACATCACCAAAGCCTAAGTAGAAGGGTACTAATCTTATCCCCATTTTCCAGATGAGGAAACAGGCCCAGAGATTGTAAGTAACTTACAAAGTTGCCCATTTCATAAATGGAAAACTTAGGTTTGAACCTAGATCTCCCTGACTCCATTGCTTGTGATTATTTTGAAGACCCACAAATACCTTTCAGTCCTCTAGCTTCATCGTGCCTGTGGCCAGTTTAAACCTCTATCCTTCTATCTTTGTCTAATGATAGCTGCAGGAGCAGGTCCCATGAGGTAAACAACCTCATCCCAGCACCTGAGGATGTGCCACACTGAATGCCAAAAGGGACCCTGTGGATGTGACTCAGTTAAGGATCTTGGCAATGGAGGTCCTATCCGGGATCATCTCGGTGGACCCAGTGTAGCCTCAGGCCTTGTAAGGGAGAGGGAGGCAGGAGTCAATGTCATAGAGTGATCTGAAGGTGCTAGGCTGTTGGGTTGAAGATGGTGGGAGAGGCAAAGGGATTCAAGCAGCTCTTAGAAGCCGGAAGAGTTGAGGACAGGACTTCTCCCCCAGAGCCTCCAGTAGGGAGAAGGATGTTCATCTCAGTGGGAGCCCCTGCATTCGCTGACCTCCAGAACTATCCATCAGTGGGGTTGCTTTAACCCACTGCATCCATGGTGACTCATTACGGTGGCAGTAGGATGCCAGTGTTACAGTGCAGATCTAAAATGACCCCCAGAGTCTCATGTGTTTGCAAGGTGATTCGAGGGCAGCCAGTGGATTGCTCCATTGATGAATTCAGTGACTGAATGTGCTCTTAGGAGGTGGGGTGGGTCACTGGGGATGTGACCTGGGAGGTAGATGCTCTCTCCCTGCCCTTCTGCTTCACCCCTGCGCCCTTCTTTCCTTCCTGCTTTACGAGGTGAGCAGCTATCTTCTGCCCCCTTGCATGCTGTTTGTGCCTTGGAGCCAGCCAACCCAGACTGAGCCTGCTTATGTATTTTGATGAACCTCTTATATATTTTGTTCCAGCAACAGAAAAGTTACTGACACAACCAGTGAAAAGACTTTTTCTGTTCTCTGAACCCTCTTGATGATTTGGGAACCATTTCTGTAACATCCCCTCTCTTCCTTCACCTCACTCCCTCCTTGAGCAAACTTTCCTGGTCACATCCTGCCCCCCTCCCATCTGCAATGCTCCTGTTTCCACCTAGGGCCAGGCCAGGCATTATCTTATCACCTAATGGGCTTCCTGGTCTCCAGAGAGGAAAAGAGTTGTCCGTACTCAGTCTCAGGACAGGAACGGCAGTGCAGACCAGGAGCACATGCACTGTTGGGCGCCTGAATGACAGGGTGCACTCAGTCGGGATGGGGTTGTTGTTACCTATGTCCCCTGAGCTTTTCACACCCTATAGGACGAAAGACATTACAAGTTATTCTTAGGTCTTGTAGCATGCCTGCTGTCTTGTGTCACATAGCTTCTGTCTCAAAGGGGAAGAAAAATGCACTCCATTAATCTCTCCAGGGAAACATTTAAAGACCAGGCTAATAAGGAGAGACAAGTGGAATCTGGAGAAAAAGATGACAAATAGTATAGCTAATCTGATTAAAGGACCACAGAAACTTTTCACTGGTGCATAAATAAAGAATGACAATCATCGTCAGCTATGAGATCCCCAGCAAGTGTCTGGGCTTATTAATTTATTTAGCACCTCATGGAAACATTGTCTGCTGCAAAGACAGCTGGGAGAAGAGAGACACAGTGGTGCTGCCCACCCTCACATTCTGTGCCCTCCTGCACACGCTTCAGAGTCCTCTGCGTATCTTTAGTTGTGCTGTCGTGGCTGCTTTGTTGTCCAGAATCAATCCAAAACATTTAGTTTTCATGGTTATTTTGACTGTGGGGAAGAGCCAGAAGCTGCACAGTGTCAGATCTGGTGAGTAAGGTGGATGAAGACACACTGTAATATTGTCACGAGCCTGCCTTTCCACTGGATTGCACTCAGCTTTCATCATACTTTTGGTCACCCCTTGTAAATATATGAAAGAGGTCTTCCAGAACTGCTTCAGAAAGTTTCAAGCATGATGGGATAAATGTGTTTGAAGCAAGAGGGAGTATTTTGATGGGGATTAATGGCAATGTGTCTTTCACTGTAATAAATTTGACTTATTTAAACATTCACTGTATATTTTGATCACACTGTGTAGCTCTTACCTCTTAAGTTCAACATGGCTATGCTGCGAACTCTCAAGTCTTCCTGTAATGTTGATGTGTTTCCAGGCAAATATTGCAGCCACCATATCTGAGCTACATTATCTGAAAGCAGTGAGTAGGCTGGCTCCCGTCACAGGTATACCCTGTGCAGCCGGGCAGCAAACAAACTGAAAGCATGTGCTGGAGGAGATCATTACCACACAGCAGGCGCCCGGGGCCTCCCAAAGCGAGGACCTGGTAGGTTGTTACCTCGACTTTCAGGTATCTGTGAGGACCATGGAGGTCTCTTCCTCAGTTTGGATAAATCTAGGGCAGTCCAGAGGTTATCAAAGGACGTAGAAAGAAAATTTGAATTTGCCCACTTGAGTTATACAGTCAGTTTTACCCCCTGGGACTTGACCTCTTCTTCAACTACAGAATCAAGGCTAAATCTTTCCTTTCCTTCAGTGACTTTCTCCAGCAGTTTCCCAGCAAAAGCTGCAGGGAGAAGATTCTGCTCTTGTGACACATTGTCCTGTTCACACCAAAATGATTGCTGTTTTAACTGCTCATGGCCTGCTTCATCTTCATGAAGATCAAATTGCTGTCTCAGTAATCCAACTCAGCTTTCTTACTGACCATGTATTAACATTTCATATTATTTATATTTATATATTTATATATTTATTTATGTAGTCTTTTTGAGGCAGAGTTTCGCTATGCAGTTCAGGCTGGCCTTGAACTCACTTTGTAGCCCAGGCTGGTCCTGAATTCACAAGGATTCTCCTTACTCAGCCTCTCAAGTGCTGGGATTACAGGCATGTGCCACCATGTCTGGCAAAACATGTTAATTTAAAATCCTCTTTCTTTTAGAAATTAGCAATTCAAATTGTAAGGTAGTGAAGTAGTCCAGAGTCTAAGCCTGTTGGTGTTAGAAGGGGCCTTAGCTGTCCTTTGTCCTGAATGATGCTTCTGTTGAATTCCTTCAGGGATAAGGAGTCAGTACTTTGAATAGATTAGGTGTAATGGTATAAAAGAAAGTGCTTTGTAAATTGTATAATACTAAAAAATATATTAAATATTATTAAACATTTGTAAAATTATAGATTTTTATTTTTACCAACTTTATTTATTTTTATTTTAAAGACAAGAAAACGGAACCTTCAGGGTTTCTTTTTTTTTTTCTCAGCACAGGGTATTGAACTCAGAACCTTGTGCTTGCCAGGCAGACACTTAGTCCACTGAGCTATATCCCCACCCAAGACAAAAGAATGGAGACATATCAACAACCAAACAGACATAAACCAGAATAACACAAAAACAATAAAGGAAACACAAAATTATAGAGAAGATAGTAAGGAATTAACAATGAATGCTGTATTACATAATGTTATCTTTGCATTTGTTACTCAGTTATACAAATAAAGGCACGTACAATTAATCAAACAATTTTCTCCACCCTCATCCCCGTTGTTCTCCCACCCAACCAGTTGTCTTCCCTCTGATAATAACTACTTTTCGGTTTTATTCATTCCCTCAGTCTCTCACATTGGGAAGACACATGGCTGCTTCAAATTATGCTGCATCAAACATGGGTGCACATTAATTACTATGGCATTAGGTGGAAAAGCACCCAACCTCAATGACAGTACATAGGCAGGGACCCAGGCACACTATGATCAGCACCCCACTGACAAGCCCTTGAGGCCCTCAGGGGCCCGGTTGGTCGAGTTCATGGGATCACCCCCTTGTACCACCAGGCCCTGCCCCTATGTGGTGCGCCCAGGGGCCTGGTCGAGTCCAAGGGGTCGCCCTTCAGCACTGCCAGGCTTGGCCCCTTCACTGTGTGCCCAAGGGCTTGGTCCAGGTCCTCAGGATTTTCATGTAGCCTGTGGGGAGCCCCTTTCCCCCCACAGGCTGCTGAGCTCCCTGTCAGGGTCCCTGGGTCCCCTCATAGGCCACCAGTGTCTCCCTGCAGGCCGCCTATGACTCTTTGGAGGCTATCCCCATGCAACTAGAGGACAAGGTCTGCACCCTATTCCCAGGTTTTCGCCTCCTCCCACCTCTCATTCTCCAGTGCTGCCGCTACCCGCCCCTTACACAGCTGGGCATTGGGCATACTTATGTTGATGGGCATAAGTGGCATGAGGTCTCTCCCACCCGTGCTCACTGAGGTAGTCCAGGTTGTGTACTAAGTTTAGCTTTTAACTCTAGGAGACAATTGGAGGAGTTTCTCGGGTCTTCTGTGTAGAGTATGTTGTCTTCTCTCAGACTCTTGGACTGCTGCTTTTCATATAATTTGTTGCTATGGGTTCATACAAGGTTCATATATGCAAGCATTATGAAGTCCATCTTGGTGCTCATATTAATAGTTTAGAGTGGGTCCTGAAGCTCTTGGACTCATCCTGTTGTTGTGGGGAACACATATTGGCCCTGGGGGCACCACGTCTCAAGGTGCTCATAGAGGGTGTTCAGGGCAGGAGCTGAAGCCTGGTAACTGAGCTTGTGCTTCCTGCTTGGTGAGCGAGAAGGGTGCGGGCCATCTGTCCCACTTCCATCGGTAGCTCTCTCTTACTGTTGTGCTCCAGTTCCTGTTTGTTCATTGGCTGGGTCCCCAGAAATTGCCTGCCCTAGGGTTGCTGCCACTGCTCTTTACTGCCCTCTGCTGGTAGTTGCTGTCACAGGGGAGAGGCCGCAGGCCACAGCCTCAGGACAGGTGCAGAGCTGGGTGGGGCGGGCTATGTACTGGTTGCTTTCTCTGCCTTGCCTCAAGGTGCTGATTAGACTGGGTCGCTGCAGAGTGAGCATTCTGCTTTAGTGGCTGTTGTACCTTTTCATCACCAAGCTGGGTTCGATAACACCTCCCAACTGCCACTGCTCCTTTTCCAGGCTGTGCTTTCTCTGCTCCGGTTTTGGCCCAGCTCTTGAAATCCTGCTCTCCTCTGTCCAAGTCAGGAGGCTCCCAAAAGCATGGGCTTCTGAAGCTGAAGCTGTGAGTGTAGGAATGAGGGAGTGGGCCGAGGGTGTGTACGGAGCGATGACTCCCTCCTTCTCCTCCTCCTCTTCCTCTGACTGTGCCATGGCGGCTGTCTGAGCTTTTCCTCTGGGAGGGATCTTGTTTGCTCTTTCTGAGGGCTTCAATTCTCATTTCAAATCCTTCCTGGGACCGGGGGACCTGCTTCTCTCCTTCTTGTCTTTCTCATGTTGCTATATTCCAGTGTCTGGGTGGCAGTCTTCCAGAAGGATCTTTCTCTACTGCTTACCCAGTCACCATCTTCCTGGAAGTCCTCCTACCAACTTTACTTTTGAAAACAACTTCATTAAAGTATAACTGATATACAAAAAGTTGCCGGGTATAGTGATGTGCACCTATAATCCTAGCACTTGTGAGGCAGAGGCAGGAGGACCACTGTGAGTTCAAGGCCAGCCTGAACCACAGAACATACCTTGTTTTAAAAACAAAACAAAAACAATTGACATACAAAAAGCTGTAATTAATATTACATATATAATACATGTAATATATCATTTGGAAATAATTATATACCTATGAAATAATCACTACCAGCCCAGGGAGACATTCACTGATGTTTACTTGTTTACTGTAAAGGACATTGCAAAGGACACAGAGGAAGTCATGCCCAGAGTGAGGAATGGATGAGGGGTGGTGCTCCCATGCCCTCTCTGGGCTCCACCATCTCCTGGCAATCAGCTGTCCAGAAGCTCGTTGAACTCTGTCCTTTGAGTTTCTAGTGACCTAACCATGTAGATGAGTGAAACATTGCCAGTGTGTGGAGATGTGCCTGGACAAGAAGGGCTGATCTAGAGCTGGTAGGCTAGTAGGACCCCAGCAAAGCTGTCTGTCCAGATTCTTCCTGGGCCTTCTCTGGAACTTTCCTTCCTCCTGGGTATGAGGTGAGATCCTCTTCAAGTGGAGTCTTCTGATTCACTTCCCGACAAGGAAGTCAGAGGATTTCCTGATGGCCAGCTCCAAGGCAGGGAGGTGGCACAGGTGAATCTATTTTTAGTTCCTGTGCCTGGCTCCAAGAGAAAGGTGAGCAGGTGAAAGGAGGGCAGGAGGAGGGCAGAGAGAGTTTTGCTATTTGCAGTTTAAAAGAACCTGATAGTACAACAAAAGTTGGTCCTTCACCGTTATTGCTCTGAACATATTTCAAAGCCACTTCAGGAACCAAGGACAAAGGGTCAAGTACTTTTGAAAAATCTTATTATTCTGGTCACTTAGGAAATAAACAAGGGCCAGGATCCACGAGTACAAACCAAAGCGAGTGCCCCAATATCCCCTCGAGGCAGCTTGCCTTCTGCCCCTTCAGGGAGACTTGTGCTTTCCTGCCAGCTGTGTGGACCTGTCTTTGCCCTCCAAAGTATTTCTTTCACCAGGGCATCTTTGATTACAGTCCCACTTCCATTTTTCTCCTCGATGCTGTCTGTGCCTTTCCTTTCTGGGTTTGGGCTGTCATGTCTGGGGTGTGTACTGCAGCTCTGCTGGGGTGAGCAGCAGACTGAGGTCATAAACTCAGCATAAATTCAGCATGAGGTAAGAGGATGGAGTTTAAGAGAAAAGGAAGACACTTCATTCGTAAGACGGAAAGAGCAGAAGATAGAAAGCTGCCCTGAAGAGGAGGTGGGAGGCTCTGGAAAGATGGAAGACTGGCAGGCCTTCATCGTTGGCCTCTTTTACTGGGTGATGAGGGTCCTTTTCCTATCTGGAACTTTTTCAACCTGATAGCTTTCTGGGCTGTCTTTGGATTAAACTGAGTATCCCTGGTGATGTGTGCATCCTTTTTCAGTGGGCTGTGTGTTACCATGTTTTGCCTGTTTATCTGCCCTTGACAGGGCTTTATCTCTGGGTTGAGCAGCTGGTTGGTTATGAGGAGCCCTGTTTAAGTTCAGCTTGGAGTTAGTAAGGGCTCTTGTGGATATTACTGTAGTAACGGAGTGCTCCTCAAATGAATGAATGAATGAGTGTGTGTGTGTGTGTGTGTGTGTGTACATAGATGTGAGTATATATTTGTATATTCAGAATAAGAGACTTCCTCAAAGTTAGACAGACCCCCACCCCTGTCTCTCCTGTGTTCTGCAGGAGGTGGGAGGGGCAGCTACCTCAGCTCCTTGGTTGTATGCCCTTGGCTTTCCCTGTGCTCTGTCTGTTAGTTCTCCCTCTTGCCCTTGAAACTGCTCCTAAGAAAATATTTTTAGTAGATTTTTAATTCCTTTTAGTCAGGATTAGTCAGAAAACCTAATGAAACCTTATTCTAGTGTTTCCCTGCCTGTAGACCCCTGCCTCTACAGGGTCTGATTCCTTGGTCCCCGTTTCCTCTTGCGGGTCCCACTGCATGTTTTTGTTTGCTCTGGATGTGTGCCAGCTTCCCTCTTGTGAGCTTTCTTGGCTTCTCCTTTGTGTTTCATCACTTTCTGAAGTTGAGATCCTGTGCCACTGGTTTTGTTTTCAGCTGTACCTGTACCGCTGGCTGCTTCTGGGTGGCCTCCGCTGTGGAGCTAAGCAGGGTGTCCAGACAGGTACCGCTGGCCTGAGGAAACTCTTCTAGTTGTCATGTTTTAGGAAAGAAGTGGCCTTTAATGTCTGCTTCTTCTCACGCCCTCACATTTGAACCCTTTGTTCTCCCGAGATATACCATGGGAAACCCTTCCTTCCTCTTCAGGAATGGAGAGGAGAAAACTAGGTTTGGAGTCTGCCACTAATTACATCTAAATTTACAGTGTTCATAGGACATCATTCATAGTTAAGGATACAGTTCTTAGCGGCCAGCGTCTGAGCACTTGCCTGGTGTGCACGAGCTCTTGGTCTCCCATCTCCAGACCTACAAAACAAAACACCAAAACCAAACCACCACAAGAACACAAATCACAGCTCTGCAACAAACTACCTGGGTCTTAGCCTGAATTTCGCCAGCACTGACCATGTGTATTTGTGTCTTCCTCAGCCTCGTGGGTCCTCAGTTCACCTTGGCTGTGTAAATGGCTTAGTAGGAAGAGGTGGAAGTGAGATATTGTTTGTAAAGCGCTTAAGCCCTGTGTGACACAAAGTAGGTGTCATCTGAAGTAACCATCTGATCATACATTATCAATAAGCTTTTCTTGCCCATTTCTCAGTCACTTTGCCTACCACAGTGAGCTTCGCAGAAGAGCCATTATTAACCCGTCTTTCTCCCATCATCTTGAAACCAGAATGCCTGGCAGTCATTAGTGTTTGGTGGCTCCATGGTTTCTCAAGCCTGTTAAGGGTACATCTGTGATCATGAATGGGCACTGCTAGTACTGGGTCATGGTGGATCTGACCTCACTTGGGGACCTGAGCTCCTTGGAAGAGGTGAGGTATTCCCTTTCTGTTTGTTTACCTCTTTTGGGCTTCTAGTAGCCTTTCCAATCTGAAGATCTCTTTAACAGATATGAAGGCTAAAAATTCAAGATGTATGATTCTGCCTTGTCTTCTCCTTCGCCTAACTCCACTGTACCCTAGGTAGTGGGCTCTTTCTCCTGGTTGGCCTGCTTGCTTCCCTTCTGTGTATCTTTGCGTGTGACTGGTGAACACTTTGGCCTTTCCCAGGCAGCCTCAGAAGTACTTGCACATGCTCTCTCCACCTTGCTTGTCTTGGGGTGATTGTGCTAATTACTACCTTTAGGGGAAGAACTACACATTGTCCATTGACTTCCTGTCCTGGGATTCTGGTGGGATGGGGGTGCCCTGGAACTCTGCACTTTCCCAAACCTCCCAGGATTTTGATGCAGGTGGAACCAGATCACACTCAAGCCTACCTGCTTGTTGCAGAAGCTTCTGGCCTCTTTCCTGGTTGATGAGTGACCTCTGAGGAATGCAGAGGGACCCTGGGATTGGGGGGGCACTTTCCCAGGGCCAGGTACAGAGGTTCTTGGCTTCAGCCCATCTTAATTCTTCCTTTCCCGCCTAAGGAAGATGAGTGAATGGTGCCGAGTACGGGTCCTGTTGCGTAGGAATGAACTGAGCCTGTTCTGAGGTGACAAACCGAATAGCTCACAAGGTAAGGGCGGCACTGCTCACAAGTCTCCCATGCCATTGTTGTTGTGCCGCTCCAGATGTGAGACAGATTCATGGGCATCCTCTCCTCGGCCGATTCTCCCTTTGACTCTTCACTTTTTTCAGAAGCTTCCTTTCTTCCACATAATCGATTGACTCTCTTTGGCTGTCAGATTACATCTGCTGCCACTCCCTGGATCTGCCTGAAACCAAACTGACTTCCATACTGGCTTGGAAACTTTTCTGTTAGAAAACTTTGTGGAGCATGGAAGTTATGTTTTTTTGTTTTTGTTTTCCCTATTAGCCCTATGTATTTGCCTACATAATGATCACATTCATTGCAGGAAATTTGTACCTGTACATAATATATCTTAATTCTTCTTTTTTCCCCATCCCCTTCCTTTCCTTCAATCCTTCTTCCCCTCTCCACTTACAAAAGCTTTGTTTCCATTTTTCCTTCCATGCTCTTTTTAAAAATCCCTTTGCCCCCCTTTCCCTTCTCCCCCACCCCCCGTTCCTCCCACGCTCCCCTGCCCATCTGAACATGCTCTTCGTACATCCCAGTATCTAGTCTCCATTTTGCTCCTTGTTTACCCTTTGAGTTTCTCACATGAGAGAAACAATGTGGCATTTAAACTTGTGTGTCTGATTTACTTCACTCAGACTTGTGGTCCCAAACTATATCCGTTTACCTACGAATGACTCCAGTTTATCCTTCTGTATGGCGGAGTAGCACTCCCTTGTATATAACGCCACACTTTCTTTATCCATTTTTCTGTGGAGGGGCCTAGGGACTGTTTCCAAGACTTAGCTATTGTAAATTGTGGTACGGCAGTTATGTTTGGATGCTACCTCCTTGTTGAGTTTCTCTGAGGGCTCTTAGCAGTTTCCCGGGGGTAATCAGCCAGCATCATTTAGCAGTCACACTTTTAGGGGCTGCCGCTGAGTAGGGGCAAAAGGAGAACAGGCTCGGCGGCAGTCTGGCCACGTGTCTGATGGGTGGTTCTCACCCTCGGACTGTGGTGTGCAGGAGAGGTCTGAGCTGGGGACAGTCGTTCTTCTTGGGGTGTAGTCTAGGTTTCAGTTCTAACCAGCTCTGTGAGTCTAGGAAGTCACTTATCCCAGACAGTCCTCAGCAATCTTAGTTTATAGTCCGCCCCTCATTAGTTTTTGGCAAGGCCCGTGGGACTTGTGTTAGGAGTGTAGATGGTGCCTGGCCTTAGCAGGTGCTCAGTGTTTAGTACTGAAAGGGACATCTGATCGTGACACTCTCAAAACAGCTTTTGATGTTTTTAGGAACCTTGAATTCTGAATTTCCACCAAACTGTCAGTGTATTTCATCAAGCCTTATCACTTCTGAGGAGGGGAGTGGGGGCACTAATCACTTTGTCACTGTGTCCCTGTAACACTATTTCATCCAGGAGCTGTTGGGAGAGGACCAGGCCATTAATCTCGGAAAGCAGCTTTAGCAAAGTGCTGCATTTCCACGACATTTACCATTTACAGTGTGTTTTCTTGTCCTATTTCATTTAGACATACAGAAAAACGGGAGTCCAGAGAAAGAGCTGAATGTCTGCATGTCCTGCCTGGTGTGAAAGCTTAGATTCCTGGTTGTGGGTGTCAGGTCTCCATGGCATACTGGGCATGCATTGGCACCCAGGGTACCCAGCCCTGTGCACAGTAAGATAAGAAAATAGCTTTGAGCCCTCATGGCCAGGGCATGGAGGTCTGCCAAGAAGCAGAGTTGAATGAACTTGTTGCCTGCGTCATGACAGCCTGATTAGAGCAATCCTTCCTGAAACAACCCTCTGCAGACCTTTGCTGAGGGGTGGGGAGCAGTGTGGTGTCCCTGGCGTCCTTTGGCTGCCACTCTGCCTCTATGTTCCCCATCTGTGCAGATGTCCTTGCTGCTGTCAGTGGGAGCTATTTTAGAGGGTGGGAGTGGGTGGGCTGGCCCTCTCCCAAGATGAACTGCATGACTGAAAATGTGCTCACAAGCATAGTCTCTGAACTGATGGATTTAAAACAAAGCTGATCAGAGACTTCCACCTGTTAAGTGTGTGAAAAGAAAATCTGTCTTTAAAAGATGCCACAGCCTAGTCAGCTGCCCCGCCCTGCATTGCTGCTCTTCTGGCCCCTCCCAGCATCACCCATGTTTAATCTCCAGCTGGAGTATGGCAAGGGGTGAGGCATAGCGGGCTCCAGGCACAGGGGGAGCAGTCTGTTCCCCCAGGAGCACTCGGGGAGATGCGCATCCCTTAGGACCAGGAAATCATGAGATGTCCAAGTTAGAGAAGATTTAGAGATCTTTTGGTCTAACACTCTGCCCAAGAAAGCACATCCGGTGACAACTGCCATCCCAACACATGCTCACTGTCCTCAGCCTGCCCTCTCACAGGGTTGAGCAGCATGTGTTGGTAGAACAATAGAAAATAATATCTAGAAACTAAGATAAGAACAACAGGGACCAAATGGAAGCATTCACAATTCAGGATCTCTAAGAAGAGGGAGCAGTAGATAATACTGAACCCAAACCAGGAGAGTCAGATAATGATGATCAAGCAGTGGGATCACATCCCAGGCAGGATCTTTAATCCCCTTTTTGTGTCATCTATGGGTGGTACAATACTTAAAAACACAGCTTTAACTGGGACTTTGACACAAATGCCTGTTTTTCCTAAACTTGAAGTGGCATTTGATTCTCCTAGAAAAGAAAAAAAACCATGATCGCTTCTTCGGGAAAATAACACATTGAACATGTTTTGGAAGAATAGTCACATCAAGTAAAAAAGCCACTGTGAAACCGAAGTCTGTGGTTCTTCCCATGGGCTTCTTGGTGGCGTCTCTTGGTCTTTCCCAGTGATAGAACTTAAGAGACTACACTGACATTGTTAATTCACTGTGCTCAGGAAGTTACTTATGCTACTGTGGTTAAATTTTTAAATAAGATTCCCCCCATATGTGTCCCAAAAGGAGAACGAGAATAGAGGAACTTTTCTTTTTTTGTGGTGTAGATGATTAAACCTGGGGCCTTGTTCATGCTTAGGCACTCTACTTCTCAGCTGTATCCCCAGCCCCAAAGTATTTTGTGTATGGTTATTAGAGCCTAGGAACATATCTTAATCCGTAACTTAATATTTTATGTATGATTAATTCTTGTGACATATTCTCATAGATAATGTACACTCAAATACAAAGTCTCTTTAAAAATACAGTAAAACCTTGGTTTGGAAGCATAATTCATTCCAGAGACATGTCTGTAATCCAAAGCACTTGTACACCAAAGTGAATTTCCCTGTAAGAAATAGTAATGGAAACTCAGAGGATCCATTCCACAACCCCAAAATAGTCGTATAAAAATGATTACAATCGTGTAATACAGTAGAAAATAATAAAGCAAATACAAACTATAGAGAAAAATACATGAATTAACCTGCACTTACCTTTGCAAAACCTTCATGGCTGGTGTGAGGGGGGTGGAGGGTTACAGTGTGGGACTATCACTATCACTAAGGGAGTCACTGCTATCCACGGGCTCAGTGGAATCTTTTTCTTGTTGTGTAGCTTTAACAAGGGACCTATCCTAGGAGCTGGGGATATAGCTCAGTGGAATAAGCGCCTGCCTAACAAGGGACCTATCCTATGACACTCACTTTTGCCTCCTGTGGAGGATTTTGTGGAAATGTGACATTGCTTGTCACTAAACGGATTCATTGCTTGCACCACTATGGCCTTATTTGGGTGGCACTGTTTCCTACATTTTACACATCTCCCTAATCTCATTTGAGTGAGAGATCCCTTCTCGTAATATTTCGCTTTTGGGAGACAATCACCCACAACCCTTCGCACAGAGAGAAGAAGAGAAGGAGAGATGGGGGGAGGAGAGCCACTGGCTCAGTTGTGATCATGTGACCTTTGGCACCATGTGCTACTTGTTTTGTTTTCTTTAATTTTATTTTAAAGACAAAAGAATGGAGACATATGAACCAGAAAAGCCATAAACAATACAGAAAATACAAAGTTATACAGAATATAGTAGGGAATTAGCACTGGATGTTGTATTACATAGTTATCTTCACATTAGTTAACACAAAAACATTAAAGGAAATACCAAATTATAGCGAAGATAGTAGGGAATTTGCACTGGATGCTGTATAA
>PVLD010032994.1:0-14092 GCA_004027595.1 Dinomys branickii
CTGTTGGAGTTGTTTAATTTCGGATGCAATCGTTTCATATCTTGAAGTTATGAGGCTTCCTGGTTCCCTTGTTTCTTCCTCTTCAAAACTTGTTCTGGGTGGGGTTGAGTTTTGAGACTGCGTTTTGCTCCTCTGTTTTCCCATTTTTGGGTATCAGATTCAAAATGTGGAGCTATAAATTCCAAAGGCAGTTCAGCAGATGGAGTTCTGCTGCAAAGGCTGCTCCAATGATTCCTTCTCTTTGGGAGAATGTCCCTTAAGCTTTCTGCTGAGATTTGTTCTTCTGTCTTCCCTTTTTTTGGGTATCTGATTCAAAATATTGATCAGTAGATTCCCCAGTCAGTTCAGCAGGCAAAGGTCTGCTGCAGAGGTTGCTCCAATGACTTTTCTTTGGGGGAATGTCCCTTAAGCTTTCTGCTGAGAGTTCCGCTTAAAAGGCTGTACAGATATTGGTTAGATACTCCCTACCTAGTGACCTGGGTGAGGTGTGTAAGACCGCTCCCCCGCTCTCCCAGGGTTCCCTGCAGGTATAGGGATGGATCTCCTCCCCCACTCGGTGATCTGGTCGCGAGCGCCAATATCTCACCAGTTTTTGGAGTCCCTGCAGGCAGGAAGGTTCCAAGGTGCCAGTCTATCCTTTGGGGCTTTCTGCACGGCCCGCCCGATGCGCACGAAATGTGGGACTGCTGGGCGTTGCCGCCGCCAAAAAGCCGATCTCTGTCGGGAGTCGCCAGAGAGCTGCGCCGGCTCGGGAGGCGGGAGGGACCGAGCTGGCTGCGCTCCCAGGGCGTTTGGATCGAGCCAAGCTTCCTCTCTGCGCGGATCGTCCCTGGCTCCCAGCGTCTGGGGCCTTCCCACGTCTCGCCACGGCAGCCTGGTCCGCCCTACCGCATCTCCCCCGGCATCTCAGAGAAATACGCCCAGTTTGAACTTCCCAGCCGAGGTCCCGGCATTCACGCTCGCCAAGTCTGTCTCGAGCTGGTGGTGTTTATTAAGGAGGATCGCTCCCTTGCTGCTCACCTGGTCGCCATCTTCCCATCTAAATCTGCTCTTCCTCTTGGTTCCCATTTCGGTACTTACCATCCTCACCCAGTCTGTCATCATTCAAAAATGAATCTCCCCCAGTTCAGAATTAAAATCCTCAACCATGATTCGTTTTGTGTCATTTATAGCTCAAGAATAGGAATTAATTCCATAACCTTGTTTGTTCTTTAAGGACTTTAACCAATTTATTCCAGCATGTGATTAATAAATTTTCTGATAATTCTTTCTGTTAGTCAGTTCTTCATTACTATAACTAAATACCTTAGGCAATCATCTGAAGAAAACAGGTTTATTTTGACTCATGATTTCAGAGGTCTCCATACAGTCACTTGGCTCCGTTGCATGCCGGTAGGAATGTGTGGCAGAGGAGGCCTATTGACCTCATCACAGTCAGGACACAACATCAGAAAAGGAGTTTAGCTTCACTTAATCTAAACTCAACTTGTATTTTTGAATTTTGTCCAACTTCATCCTTTATTATGAAGCTCTCGTAGGTTAGAACCACATCTTACTATCTCTACCACCTAGCACACAACAAAATATTGAAAGCGCAGGCAAACTTGAATTGAATAATTAGCACAATTCCAGAGAAGCAATAAAAACTTTGGCTGCACAACACTCTATGGATTTGGGGTGTCTGGGATTCAAATCCGAATCTCATAATCCTCCATCATAGTGGACTGTAAATACCCAGAAAAAAAGTCTAAGCATGTGCTCTGAAAAGACTTTTTAGCACAAACGAGACATGTTCTTTATGTGTAGCCATAATACACTTCTATCACCTATCTTAGATTTAAGAGGAGGCGTTAATTACCAATAACCCCACGACTCACTGCACTCTGGGAGATAGAAGGTTCAGGTGCAGCTTCATATGTAGTAAAAGAATTCCTGAAAATTTATTTTTAAAGGGTAAGCAAAAATTAAAGTACAGTCTGAGAATCTATATCCTAAAAATCTGCAACCCAAATGTCCCAAAACATACTGACTTGATGTCATGAACAGGAAAATTCCATACCTGACCTCACATGATGGGTTGCAGTCATCCTAGGCACACTAAAAATATTGTATAAAATTAGCATCAGGCTACATGCATGAGGTCTACATGAAACATATATAAATTTTATGTTTAGACTTGGTCCATGCTACAATACAAAATACACCCCCAAAGGCCTATATGGTAAAGCTTAGTCCCAGCCTATGACTCTTCTGGGAGGTGGTAGAACTTTTAAGACAGAGGGTGTAGTACATCTTAGGTCACCACGGAGATCATGGTCTCTTCTTTTTTTCTCTTTCAAATCCTGGCCATTAGAGGAACCGCTTCACCACGTGCTTCTGACATGATGTATTGCCTTGCTACAGGCCCAAAATGACAAGATCAATGAATCATGGCCTTAAACCTCTGACACAATCAGTCACAATAAACCTATCCTCTTCTTAAGTTGATTATCTCAAGTATTTTGTTACAGGAAGCTGAATTACACAGAACACTGTAACCAAGAATTGGCATCTTGCTATTATTAAATACCTGAGATGATGTAGAAAAGCTTTTGGAATTGGTTTACAGGAAGAGTTTGGAAAACACTGGAGAAGCAGGCTAAAGAAAACTGGAATGTTGTGAGCAGAGCTTAATGGCAATTCTGACAAGGGCTCAGAAGACCAGAATGCTGATAGAAATGTAGACAGTAAAGGCCAGGCTGATGAGGTTTCAGATGGAAAAGACTGTTGGGGATGGGAATAGAGGCCACCCATGTTGCACCGTGGCAAAGAATTTGACTGTCCTTTGTCAATGCCCTGAACTTTGTAGGAGGCTAAGATGAAAGGAGATGGACTACTTCAACAGGCAAAAGAAATTTCAAGGCAGCAAAGCATCAGGAAATAGCATGAGTATTGCTGGGAGCTTTCAGTCAAATTTATTACAATCATCTAAAGCAAAGAACAACAGAAAAATTTGCACTTTGGCCAGAAAATGAGCATGGTTTTTTTCACTGGTACATGTCTGCAGTGCATAATGATTATATTCCTCATGGAGAGCTGGTACATGTACATAACACATCTTAATTCTTTTCATCTCTTTTCCCTCTCCATCCTCCCATCACTTGGTCTCTTGTCCTCTTCCAAAAGATCTATGTCCCTATTTCCTACTTTTCAATTCTCCTCTTTATATTTTGTGTTTCTCTTGTAAGAAAACCATGTTATTTAAACTTGATATTTAAAACCATGATATTTAAACTTGTGTGTCTGATTTATTTCACTTAACATTATGGTCTCAAGGTGCATCTAATCTCTCACAAATAACTCATTGATCTTTCTTTATGGCAGAATAGTGCTCTATTGCATACAAATATTACATTTTCTTTATCTATTCATCTGATGATGAGTATATAGACCCCTTCCAAGATTCAGTTATTATGACTAGTCCTACTATAAATATGAGTATGTATCTGATACCTAGGAAAGAAATGGTTGGGTCAATGAAATTCCTATTTTTAGTTATTTGGAGAATCTCTATACTGATTTCCACGATGGGTGTACTAGTTTACATTCCCACCAGAAATACACAAGTATTTCTTTTTCCCCTCAGCCTTACTAGCATTTGTTACTATTTAATTTCTCAATGACAGCTATTTTTTCTGGAGTAATATAGTAAAGGCCAGGCTCATACACTTGTAGGTTAGACTTTTCAGAGGTGGCTGGATGTAGGGTATGTGACACTGGGATTAAGGGTGTGTGGTGCTGAATTAGCCAACTAATTGGTTTGGTATAGTTATGGGCACTGATAATGGGAAAGACCACTCTGGGTGTAGCTGACACTACCCAAAAGGCTTGTAGGCCTGGACGGGATTAAAGGAAAAGAGAAGCTTGATTCACTGCTTCTGCTGCTTATTGCTTCGCTGCCTCCTGCTTGCCATGTGCCATGGAGAACCATGGACCATTTCTCCTCTGCCAGGCCTGTCTGCCATGTCACCTTGCCTTAGAGTCACCTAACTATGGATTGAAGCCTCTACACACTGTGAGTTAAAATAGACCATTCCCCCTTTAACTTGTTGGTGTTGGGTGTTTTGGACCAGCAAGGAGAAAAGTAACTAAGACAGCTAGCTTCCAGGAATGACTGAGAATATTCCTTCTCTTTCAATGTCATCAAAGAGTCTGAGCAGATCTAATTCTTGTAGAATTCAGAAATGAATCCATCAGGGCCTAGACTTTTCTTGGTAGGGTTTTTTAGGCATTGCTTCAATTTCATTGCCTATTATTCAGTTATTCAGAGTTTTGGTATCTTCTTGGTAATTCATATGTATCTGGGAATCTATCCATTTCTTTGGGATTCTGCAATTTATTAGACTGCAGGTTTTCAAAGTACTTTCTAATAATCTTCTGGATTTCAGTGGTCTCCGTTGTGATTTCACCTCAGAAAAGGAGTATGCTTGAAGATGCTGCCAAGGAGGGTGCAGTTGCTAAACAGATCAGCACCATTAGAAAGTAGCCAAATACTTTGCCCTAGGAATATAGGAAAAATGCCGAAAGGCATTTCAGGAATCTGCAAGAACTCAGGCACTGTGCTTTTTAAGTTGGTTCTCTCAATTATTTTATTACAGTAACAGAAAGCTAACAAACACAGATCCCATTCTCAAAACATCCCATATATATGTGTGTGTATGAAAATATATCAAAATAAAAAAAAAAACCTTAAATCTAAGACATTCTAGGTCCTAAGAATTTAAGGGATACTCAATCGGTATTTTATGATGAAAACTGATACTCCGTATTTAACTTGCTACATAAAGTCAGATTTTAAAATACAGTGGACTCTCGAATTATGACTGGTATCACCATAACTTGGATTATGACATGGAATTTTAGGTTTAGCTTATAACCAAGGACTTGAGTTTGTGACTGTCTTGGTTACTTTTTTCTCGTTGCTGAGACAAAATACCCAACACCCAAATTGAAGGAAGGAAAGGTTTATTTAGCTTACAGTTCGTGGAGGTTTCAGTCCTTACTTGGCTGGTTCTGAGGCAGAATGGCACATGGCAGAGGGCAAACTGTTCAGGACAGCACAGCACAGCAAAATCCACCAGAGCAAAAGGGAGGAATGGCTGCAAGCAGCCTCCTTTTCTTCCCTACATTGTAAACAACTTACCCCACCCAGGGGTCGTGAACCTCTCACACAATCTCCATGCCCTCCTCTTCCACAGGCTCAGGATGTTTACAAAGGAAGCACCCCAGCTTCCTCCTGAGTCACTCAGCTAAACCTCTATAGATTCCCCAAGTTGACACAATGTATCAACCATAACATTCCACCCCTTGTCAACTTGGCAACAAGACACATTTTTTTAAACTAGTTTCCAGATACAAAGACATGCTTATATTAGAACCATAACAATGACCCAAGACTTTGCAGGCTGCTTATGCATCTCACAGTCATAAGCATGAGTCCAAGCCCAGATGCATATGTTTGTGGACATTATTTTGGTCAGTGCTTTATATAATTGCTACAATTACTGCTATTAAAATGGCCCCAGAAAAGCTAGAAAAGAAACTAAGGAAAGAAGAAAAGATAAAGAAGTCAATCACAATCAAAAAGAAAGAAATTGTGGAGAAAGGTGAAAGTGGTGTCTTGCTAACACAGCATGTTAAAATCCACCATCTCAATTATCTGACACAGAAAAGATCTGTATAAGGAAGCCAGTGTTGCTGAAGGTGTTACTCAAATTAGTAAGTCATGATCAACAGTGTTAGATGAGGTGGAAAGGCTATTATTTGTCTAGATAGATGAAGGACAGATGGCAGGTTACAGTCTGAGTCTGTACTTTGTGAAAAAGCTAGGATTATAAATGCAGACCTTACAAAGGACAATCCATCAGTGAGTAGTAATGGTGAAACATTTCATGCCGGTAAGGGGTAGTTTCACAATTTTGAAGTAAGAACTGGAGTTCATAGCATAACTAGGCATGGTGAAGCAGCCAATGCTGATAAAAGGGCTGCTAAAAATCCTATACACCACTTAGAAATGCTCTCATTAAGTGTGGTGAAACTGGCCTTTTCTGCAAGAAAATGCCCAGTAGAACACGCATTACCCAGAAAGAAAAGAAAAATGCCAGGCCATAAACCCATGAAGGATAGGCTAAACTTATTGCTATGTGTCAATGCAAGTGGTGACTTCAAAATGAAGCCTCTTTTGATTTATCATGTTGGTCTAATATCCGTTTCTGTCCAGGGTGAACAGGTCCCAAAAACGAGGTACCCGCGGATGAATAAAAAAGTAAGAAGAAAAAGAAATACAAGAGAGACAATGTTCTGGGATCAGGGGGCTTACAGGTCCTGTCTGCTGCCCCGAATCACCTTTTCCGTAACCTTTTACTGAGATAAAACAAAAGAGGCACCTGGGCTAATGGGTGAATATCAACCATTTTAGCAAGAACAATACAACTCAATTACCATAGGCATGAGACTTGACTATGGCTTACAAAGCTTTTGTTAGACTTCCTCCAGAACAACAACCTAGGCTAGGTTATACCTAAGGCAATACATTGAAAGATTAACTAAAGAATGTCCTTCTCCACATTATCACACTGAGACTTCTAGAGTGTTCAAAACACATAGTTATGAAGAATAGGCTAGGGGTCATGTGGAGATCTAACACAAAAGCCTAGGTAACAAGAGTACTTTTTCTTGAGTGGATAAAGGAGGCTTTTGGTCCTACTGTTAAGAAATACCTAACCTAGAGGAGAAAGCTGATCCCCTTGAGGCTCTCCTCATCATGGACAATGCTCCTGCTCACCCATGAGATTTGGAAGAAGAATTGGCTGAAGAATTCCTACGGCTTTCATCAAGTTCCTCCCACCTAATACAACTCCTCCATGAAGCCTATGGAACAGTAGGTTACAGCTAACTTTAAGAAGCTATACACCAAGGAACTGTTCCTGAAGTGCTTCCAGATGGTCTCAGAAACAAATTTAACCCAGAGTCCATAGGCTTGCAGGCAGAATACTCAGAGGAACTCTCTGCAGAGGAACTTCAGCAACTTCTGGCTGAGAGACAGAGAATGGTAGCTGAGGAGCTTTCTGAACAGGATGGGTAGTTTCAAATTCAGTGCAGCAAAGTTCTTCTGAAATAAAGGAAATCCTGAAAAAATGGATAAGCTACAAACGTTGGTAGAGAAGACCCACCCAGACAGAGAAAAATCCAATCATTGCATTCTCTTGCTTAATGACAATGCCATGTCATACTACAGAACAGTGTTAAAGACAGAAACAAATATCAGGCTAGTTCTTATTTCTGAAAAGGTTGAGATCTAGTGAGCCAAAATCAGGTCCTACCGGCTACAGACTCTCCCAAGGAGAAAAAGGACACCAAAGAGCCAGGTCCCTGATGTTCTTATGGAATAGGACTCTCCTTCCAAACAATAACCACCTTCCATTTCATCCTCTCTTCCTGAAAGCCAAAGACTGTCAACTTGAATGGTGAGTACAGTGTGAAATTGTTGTTTCTGGTAAGTTAGGCACATTTTATAACTTTTTGGCGAATACACTAGGAAAATTATTGTTGTTTCTGGTAAACTATGCACATTACACAACACTTTTTTATTAAGAAAAGGTTACTTAAGTACTTTGGGGTAGTTGAAATACATTATGGATATTTCCATTATTTCTTATGGGAAAAATAGTCTTGACTTACAATCATCTTGAGTTATAATCAGCCCTTGTGAACAAATTGAATTTGTAAGTCAAGGGTCTACTGTACTAACTTTTTTATGCAGAAGAGACAAGTACATTTGATCTTGAATACTTTTCTCTCAAGATTTTAAGATCAAATAACAGACAAAAGTATATTTTTTAAAAAAAGAACCTTAAATTTAAATCAGCTTCTCCTGGAGAGAATGCAGGCAGTGCCTACCTGTTTACAGATTATGATGCATGTTTATGTGTACAAATACCAACACAAAAACCTAAAATCATGCTAGAACCCACTGTGTCTATTATCAATCAATCTGCTACAGAGCTGACCTATTTCTGGCAATATGCTTGACCAGGTCTAGGGCTCAATTAATGAAGTATTAAAGTTCATCTTGACATGCTACCACTCAATTTGCTTTGGTCATTAATGACTCTAGAGGGAATAGTCTATTAGGTCATTCTATCTAGTAACTTTCATCTTGTGTCACTTGCCCTGCTTTTTGGTGAAATTAAGCCCAGTGTCTCACCTCCTTCCAGTTCCCCACGAGTTACAAGTTACTCATATATCTCATATATCTTTGGACGACTGAGAAGGAAAACCAGACACTTATCTAGGAAAGCTCCTATGGCTGTCAGAGGAAGTTTGGGGAGGGAAGTACAAAACAAATAAATAAATAAATCTACTGAAAGCAAGAATGACCTTAAAAACACAGAGAAAGCTTCAAATAACTACATGACAGCAACCCAGCAAAAAAAATGTGATCACTTTGTCTGCCTTTCTGACAGCTCAGTTGGCAGACTGCCCTGATGCCATCATGACTTAATTGCGCCATGCTGCTAGGGCGCTCTCTGATGGCTCATTTGCTTTGACCCCTCTAATGCTGGTGAAAAGGCCACGCTTTCTTCCAATGAGTGCCAAGTTCCTGGAGTCCAACTCCAGCTCGCAGGTGGCTTCTGTGACAGTTCTCCCAACCTTAAGAAGATGTGTTAGAGAATTTGGCAGGATGTCCAACCCCTCCCCACTCGTGGGCCAAAGTCTCATGTCAATCTTGGCAATCCTGACGCTAGCCAGCCTATGATGGCCATGATGTATGTTTTCTTTAAAAATATTGAAACAGAAGATCCACAGTGGAGACTCTAAATCCACCTTGTTGAATTCTGAATGAGTCTAGGAAAACTTTTTACTAGAGGAAAAGTGAACAGTCTTAACTCAAAATGAATCATCGACCTAAAAGTGAAAGTGAAACCTACAAAACCCTTAGAAGGATACATAGGATTAAACTGCCATGACCTTGGGTTAGACAGTGATCTCTGATGTATGACAGCAAAAGCATGGCAGTAAGAAAAGAAACTGATAACCTGACCTCACAAAAGCAAAACTTCTGTGCTTCAAATGACCTTATACAAAATGGGAAAAGGCAACTCATGGGCCAGCGGAAAATACCAGCTAGTCATATATCTGATAAAGGACATATGTTCACAATATATATATATAGATCTCATACAACTCAGAAGCAACAATAAAATAACCTCATTTTGAAAAGGACAAGTGAAAAAAGAAGAAAAACGAAAAGAATAATAAAAGGACAAGTGATTAAGTGATTTGAATAGCCACTGTCCAAAGAAAATACATAAACGGTCAGAAGCACATAAAATGATACTCCATCTCACCATCATAACATAAAAGAAATACAAACCAAAACCAGGGCGTGATGCCACCATGCTCCCACTAGAATCAGAAGACAGACAGTAACAACTGTGGGTGAGGATGTGGGCAAAGGAATTCGCATCCGCTGCTGGGCAAATGTAAAATGGCGCAGCCCCTTGAAAACAGTTTGGAGTTTTCTGAAATGTTACAATTGAGTTACTGTATCAACAAGCAATTCCACTCCTTGGTATCCACACATGAGCAATGAAAACACGTCCATACCAAGACTTGCACACAAAATGTTCAGAGCAATGTTATTCGTAATAGCCAAAAGCTGGAAAGACCCCACATATCCGCCAAGTGATACATGGATGTACAACACGTGCTACACAACAGAATATTATCTGGCAATAAAAAGAAGGGAAGTTCTGGCCCATGCTACAACACAATGCACCCCTAAAACCCCGTTCTAAGTAGAAGAAGCCAGACACAATAGCGCACACACTGTACAATTCCACTTATATGAAAAATCCAGAATAGGAAAAGCTACAGAGACAGAAAATAAATTAGTGCTAGGAGTGAGGGGAGTGAGGAGTGACTCCTAATGGGGCCGTTTCTTCTTTTTCTTTAATTGATTGCTTTCCAGTCTTCTTTCTTGTGAGCATAGGACTGCAGTACAATACAGTTCCATTCATCTGAGAAAACTGGTACATGTATACAACATATCTCGATCCCTTTGACACATCTTTTTAGCGACAGAAATGTTCTAAAATTAGATGATGATGATGACAGCTGCAAAACTCTGGAAATATTCTAAAACTCACTGGATTACACATTTGCATGCATAAAATTTTTTTTTTTTTGCGGTACTGGGGATCGAACTCAGGACCCTGCGCTTGCTAGGCAAGCGCTTATTCCACTGAGCTATATCCCCAGCCCTGCATGCATAAATTTTATGGCACATAAATTGTATCTGTGTTTTTTTTAAATTGTATCCGTTTTTAAAAAAAGAAAACAATAATCCCAGATTCGCCAGAGTCCAGTGGTCAGGTCACACAAATGAGGCCCACAGAACTGGCGCCAGCAGGCCCTGGTGGTGTGATCTCCTCCTCCACCACAGCAGCATCCTTCCCTTCCTCAGGCCTCAAAGCTGGCCCCGCCCCAGCAAATACACACAACAGTCTGACCTTTTCTCCGAGATCATGATTTCCCAAGAAAAACCAACCCTAAGTGGAATAAAGGAAAAATGTAAAGCCTGTTGCTAGGTTTCCCCAATGCCTCAAGAATGCCCAGGCCAACTTCAGACACACACACACACACACACACACACACACACACACACACATGTTTCCCTCAGAACACATTCAGGTGCGGCCACATTTATTTTTACCTGAAATATAACAGAATGGAAGAATGATTATTCATTTTCTTGCAGCTTGTCTTCCCCTTTTACTACATTTTTCACTCCTGAATCCTCCTGAGCTAATGTAATACAATCTTGAAAATTTACACCATAATGTGATCAAGAGGGGCTGTCAAGAGCCCCGCGCAGTAAATTGGCATCCGTGCTAATCGATAACCTACTTTCAAATGAAAAGAGTCAGGCCCAATCCATCCTCTCCACCAAGGCTGCCAGGCAACAGAGCGGCCGCCTTCTGGGGTGAGCGCTAATCGCTCCGCTCACAAAGCCAGGGGCAATCTCATCCAGGTGATCCATTAGCTGGGAGCTACAATACAAGAAGCAAGAAAGGAGCGAGGGAAATCAGGGTAAAGAGGTTAAACAGCACAAAAGTGATTTGAAGGGGGAAAGGGGGCTTAAATTTGTATGTGAAAGAGATACAGAGAAGAAATTTTAATGCAGAAGGATCGCTGAAGGCTTTGGCAGACTTCTTGGGCACCATCATTGTTAAGGCTCTCTCTGGGGCCTCTCCGCATCTGACAAAGTCTGTAGCAGCTGGGGTGGGAGAAGATGGGGGTGGACAGTCCCCTGCCCCATCAAGCCCACAGTGACAAATAAGGCTCCTGCAGGAAAGACTTCAGGAGGAGCCCAAATCCTGCTCTGGTCTTGGATGACTGAATTTCTGAGGTTTGGCTTTTCTCCTTCCTTCTTTCACCATTTCCATGGTGACCACTGGCCCATGAATGGCACCAATGGCTGGCAGAAAAATTAACACAGTTCTCTGGTTGGTGTGCACAGATGTGAATATTTTTTAAAATGGCTACAAATCTCCTCTTAAAGCTCTGGGTCACATTCAGCAAAGGTCACAATTTGGAAAATTAAGGTGGGCAGTGACAGCTACCAGATACTGGGCATGTACTCAGGTAAGTATTTTGACAGGGATTGCCTCATTTAGCCTTGTCAGTAACCCTAAAAGGAAGCTGTCTTCCCCATCTGACATAGCGGAAGCTGAGGCAGGGAAGAGGTATGTAACTGCTCAAACTGCATCACCATCTCAGAGGAAAACTGGGGTTAGAACCCAGATGTCTCGGACTTCAGCACCCAGCTCCTAGCAAGTCACCAGCCTCCAACACCTAAGGTGGAAAGTTTACCCCAAGCAGAAAGAGACACATGTCCCTCCCACATTCAGTGCTCTGGCCTGGATCTTGACCATCCTCATCGGCTCATGTGTGGAAGGGTTGGTCATCAAGCTGTGGAGCTAGTGGAAAGAGGGAGAACCCTTAGGAAGAGGAGCCTGAGGGGATATCGGGACCCTGGCCCCTTCCTCTCTTTACGCCCCAGCCACTGTGAGGTGAGAAACCTTGTTCTACCATGACGATCTGCCTGGCCCCAGGCTCAAAATCAACAGGACCAACCAGAGAGGGACTGACACCTCAGAAAGCATGAGCCAAAATACACCTGTCCTTCTTTGCAGTTGATTTCTTCAGCCATTTTGTCACAGGAAGTGACAGCAAGCTGACTAACCTGTTTAAAAATAGGGAGATGGGAAGATTTGATATCCTTAAAAATACTTCCCAGGGAAACAAAAGTTCCAGTGAGATGAAATGTTTAAAGAGCAAAGTGTCCCTTTTGGAGTATCACACCAGCCTCTTCCTGCCTCCAGCTTCTAGATCGTCTCCCTGTTGCTGTCAGTGATCATACTGGAGGACAGATCCGGGCCCCTGCTTCAAAGTCTTCATCAGGATGCAGTCTGAGTCCCAACAGGCCCTCAAGGCCCCCCATCACCTGCTGCTCCTCTGTGTGTGCCCCAGATGCTTGTCGCCTTGCAGCTTCTGCCCCAAAGCTACAGGTCCCAGAATGCCCCCTCTCGTCCTCAGGCAAACACCTGCTGAGATTCCGTGTCTCTGTGAAGGCCCAACCCCGGTCTTTCTGACACCATTTCAATGGTCCCTATTCCACCTGCCCACACTTGCACCACACTCTTTGTCACACAGACTGGGATGTGTCTGTTTGCACCCTCCTCCCTATGCTACTCTTGAGGATAAAGTCTGGCACTCATCTGTTTGGAAATCTGTAGCATGTAACACATAGAGTGGCACAGGTCTGGAGCTTCGTAGGTATTTGACAAGTGAACAAATGACTGAACAACTCAGTGAGGTCACTGTGGTCGTGGTCTTTGTCTTTGGAGTATCCTCCAATGATTTTAGTGTAAAATACCTCAAGGCCAGGAAGGAGAATGGAGAGTTAGTGTGTAGTAGCTTCAAAGATCCAGTTCAGGATGAGGAAAATGTTCTAGCGATGTAGGGTGGTGACAGTGGCACAGAGATGCAAATGTACTTAATGCTGCACAATGGGACACAAGAATGGTCAAACTGGAGAACTGGGGACTTCCGGGAAGATGGCGACCAGGTAGACAGCAGAGAGAGAACCTCCCAGAGGATTACCACCCAAACAATGAAATATAGCAATATGAAGACAGAAATGAGGACTTCCTGGAAGAAGACGACCAGCCGAGAGAGCGAGTGCGGAGGGAAGAACGGCTTCAGCTCCTGAACCCAACAGAGAACGCGCTACTGGGACAAACTGCGCCAAACCGGGCAGCGCTCTGGGATCCCGCTCAGAACCCCACCCCCGCAGCCAGCGCTGCACGAACTGGAGCAACAGCAACCGGCCGGCGCGATTTCTGAGTCAGGGAAAAGCTCCATCCAGGGAAAAACATCTGAACGGCACTCCTGTCTGCACGATCACAGGGTGAGTTAAGTGCACGCTCTAACCGGTTTTTCCTGAATCGGGAAGAAGCTCAGCCCAGCGAGAGACATCAAAGCAGCTTTAAGGACTGCGGGATCTCCCGGGTGGGAAGACCTACTTAGGCGCCCCAACGGGTTTTGTGAGGGGGGAAGGAGCTCCACCCAGGGAAGAACACTTGAGTGGCCTATCTGCAAGAATCCTGGGGTGGCAAGCTGTTTATTCGCCCCGGCCAGGTCTTGGGGTAGGGAGTAGAAGCGGAAATCTCAGCAGACAGCTTAAGGGACATTCTCCCAAAGAGAAGTAACCATTGGAGCAGCCTCTGCAGCAGACCTTTCCCTGCTGAACTGTTTGTGGAATTTATAGCTCCACATTTTCAATCTGATACCCAAAAATGGGAAAACAGAGGAACAAAACGCAGTCTCAAAACTCAACCCCACCCAGAACAAGTTTTGAATGTGAGGATACAGGGGAACCAGGAAATCACATACCTGCAAGTTATGAAACGATTGCATCCGAAATGAAACAACTCCAACGGGCCATAAAAGAGCTTAAAGCAGAAATAAGCCACATACCCACAAT
>PVLD010032996.1:0-14091 GCA_004027595.1 Dinomys branickii
GCCATTGGCCCACCCTCTCGTGGACCTGGGCTCAGCCTGCCCACTTTGGAGCATTATACTCTATGTCCCTACTACCACCCCCTCCATCCAAGACAGGACCTGGTGCTGTTGAATATCCCCTGAAGTTTCCTGGCACCAGTTATGTTCCAAAGTTCCTCCTGTGTTTCCAGCGGAGCTGAGGTGTGCATCCAACGGAAAATTACCATGAACATAATTTTCATTCCACCTGAGTCCTGTTGAACAGGCTCAGGTTTCAAAGTGGAGCTGAAAGCAGGCACTGCAAGGCCAGTCACCAAGGACATGGGTCGCAATTAGAATAGCTGCTTCTAAAAAGTTGAAACTGCTCGTTTCATAGCCGAAAAGTTCTCATCCTTGGATTCAACATAAGAAATCTGGTGGATCTTTTCCTAAACCAATGCTTGTGAGAAATCACAGTACACAATGATGTGCCCGCTGTTGCTGTGGGCATCTTTGCCACACTTCCCGTCTACTGTCTGTTCCTTGGTGCCCTGGAACACAGCCGGCACCTCTGCCCTCTCTGGTAGTGCTGCAAGCCGCTAAGGGTCACACACAGAGTTTCACTGTTGTGCTAGTGGCCAAAACCATTAAGCCATGTATTTTAGCATAATAGAAAATATTTATTCAAATGAGCCCTGAGGGGGTTCAGTGACACTGACTCAAATTACCATCACCTTGCACAGGTGGGCAAGGTCTCCCAATTGCTAGGAGAAGGGTGGAGAGAGCACACAGAAAGAAAATGTAGTTCTCCACACTCACTTTGTCCTTTGCAGCCATCATCAGCCCTCTCTCCACTTTCCTGAGGGAAGGACCAGTCTCTGCCTCTTAGAACTGGTGGCATGTGCATATTCTGTCATTTCCACTGTGCTAAGGAGAGGAGGAGGTGTTGGTTATATACTCAGCAAGAAAAAGTCTGGGTCAGTTGCTTATGTGTAAAATTAAAAAAAATAAAACTTTTAAAGTTGCACTTGGCATGCAGGCTTCAGAAGCACACTTGTTCCTGTAGCACAGACCTCCTTCGTCAGGGTTGTGAGCCCTTTCCAGGCATGAAGTCAGGCAGAGAATCACAAAGACAAATGCAAGAGGTCACCTGATCAGTCACTCATCTGTTCCCATTATGCAAGAGCATCTCTGCCTCATTCTGATGAACCAAGTCATTTACCCTGACTGGATTTTGACTTCTCTCAGTGCCTGCTGGTAAGAAACTAAGGGAACCAGAAGACCTGCAGGTGAAGGCTGGGGATCATAGCTCAGTCCTGCAGCATTCATTTTTCATGTACACTATCCACAGTTTAAGGGATCCATTCCTAGCACTGGAAACAAAGTTCCCAACTGGGAGGTGAAACTTCAAGCTCATTAGGATGCTCACTGTTTCCCTTGGAAGTATGCCTCTTGAGAAATGCAGCGTCTTGCTAGTACTGTAAATACGGGGCCCAGCCACTATATGTTGTTGTACAGTACCGAAATGTGATGAGGGTTAAGGAGGAGCTACAGTTTTAATGTAATTTTGCATAGATTAAATGACAAACAGGTAAACCTTAATAAACAGCAAAGCTCCAGAAGTTCAGAACATAAATGCGTGGGCTGGAATGAGAAAATCCCATGGGAGACTCACCCAATGATAAGATGTGCAGTCCTTCCACATCTTGGTTAGGGAATCCTGTGTTCTACTTAGTGCTGTCAGGTGAAGAGAATGGAACTAGAGTGTGTTCTATGGTGGACGATGGCAGTCCACTTTATACGTTAACACTTTCTAATTTGCAACTAATTTTCACTATGAAACAGTTGTTCTATTGGCTCTGAGGACTAATTTGTTATTTCATTGTGCATGGGTGTTCCAGTATGAGACAGAATTTTTTTTTTTTTGGCGGTACTGGGGATCGAACTCAGGACCCTGCACTTGGTAGGCAGGCGCTTATTCCACTGAGCTACATCCCCAGTCCTGAGACAGAAATTTGAATCTCCTATCGTGTGCCCCCTGAAGATCAGCCTTGCTATTTGTGGTATCTGTGCTTTATGTGATGACATAACATATCCTGAGTTCATGAATGGCCCTTGAAGGTTCTGTTAGTGGTGCCAGAGAAAGCACTACAAGCAAGGTCATCAAATCCATACTTTACACATTCACAGTTTCCTATGACAAAGAATTTCTGTGCCTTAATCATCTAGAGGTGGCTGGGTTGTCCCCCTGAGCAATGGTGTCACACTGGGGATTCAGCACTGGTTCATGTTCCTGGCAGGTTAATTATGTGGCAGCAGCAGTAGCTGGATAAGCCCTGATAACAGATCCCATCCTAGTGACCTCATACAGAGCATGCTTTTCTTCCACCCTGACTGATTCACACATCAGGCTGTTGTGTAGCACTGAAGTTAGTAATGCAGGCCAGCAAATAACAGCCAGTTGGGTCATTCTGTCTTGATTGCTCACTGCTTCTTTGGTCATGGGTGCTCCATGAACTTTAGAACACAGCACAAATTTCTTTGCATTGTGTATCTTTTCACATATGTTCTGCAGTATCCTTTTTTCCCCCAATTCTGCTTGTCTCTGTATTCCAATATTTTTCATTCTGGATCCACAAAAAACTTTCCAATGCATTTCCACTCCATGATCTCACATGTATGCTGATCTTAAGTCTCAGTATTGCTACACATAAAATAAATGACTTTTGCCTTGTGCCAGTCTATTCCTCCCCACCAACACCTTGTTACCCACATTGGACTGAGGCGGTATTATAACAAGAATCTGTATCAGCTGGCACCGCATCTACATCCCACCCCTCTGCTGGTTTGCATGTTCCCTCCAGGTCTCAAGGGATAATGCTTACAGCACAAGCTGTGAGGTGTTGGGAAGCGTGGCAACTTCAGAGATGGGACTGACTGGGCAGTATGAGCTCATTGGAGGAGTGCCCTTGAAGGAGGTTGCGGGATGCTGGTCCCTTCCCCCCACTTCCTGCTTCTCAGCTGCCATGAGGTGAAGAGCTCCATCCAGAATATCATTTCAACTTAATTTACTTCCTCAGCACAGGCACCAGAGCTATGCTAGCTGACTATAGACCTACAAACCTCAGAAAACATAAACCAGTCTCAACTATTCTTTCTTAAATATTCTCCATCCAATAAGATCATTTTGTTACAGTACTGTCTTGGTTACTTTACTCTTGTTGCTGAGACAAAATACCCAACACCCAAAATGAAGAAAGGAAAGGTTTATTTAGCTTACAGTTTGTGGAGGTTTCAGTCCATACTTGGCTGCTTCAGAGGCAGAGTGGCACATGGCAGAGGGCAAACTTGATGGCAGCAGAGCACAGCAAAAACAACCAGAGCAAAATAGATGAATGGCTGCAAGTAGCCTCTTCTCTTCCCTTACATTGTAAACAGCCTACTCCCACCCAGGGGGCGTGTAGCTCTCACACAACCTCCATGCCCTCCTCTTCCACAGGCTCAGGATGTATACAGAGTAAGCACCAAGGCTTCCTGCTGAATCACTCAGCCAGAAATCTATACTCCCCAAGTTGACAAAAGGTATCAACCAGAACATTCCACCCCTTGTTAACTTGGCAATCAGACACATTTTCTTAAACCAGTTTCCAGATACAAAGACATACTTATATTAAAACCATAACAAGTACCAATAACAAAAGGTAATTAGAGTGGGATTTTTGCTGTATGGCACAGGGGAAATTGTATATCCACATGTAAATGAATGAATCTTTATTCCTACTTGCTAGATTAAATATTAACTCAAAATAAATGAAACCTTGTAAATATATGTGAAACTGTGGAACTAGTATCAGAAAACAGTTAGGAAATACTTCAGTGCATTGGACTGGGCAAAGGACTTTTTGGACAAGACCTATAAGCATCTATAACAAAAGCAAAAAGACAAATGGGCAAGTACCGCTCCTGATACTTTGTAAGTCTCAAGCTTCCCACCATGAGTCTCAATTGCAATTTAATTTTTCTATTCCATTCCTGGCCTCAATTTTCATTTCTGAGTCTGACTAATGGTAAGTTGTTCATTCATGTGTGGCCAGTTCTGTGGTAGCAATGATGCGAAAGTAGACGCTCATAATCAGATTTCAGGAGTCACCTCATTTATTCCCACACAAATAGGACATATCTTGGGTGCAAAGTGGTTAAAAGGAGGAACATATCATGCCTTTTTGGTTCTTCATAGCCTCAGTACAGCAGTGCATATTGTCTTCATACTGTGAGAAATAGAGAGGCCTCCCCGGCTCACGTCATAGTCCAGCAAGTTTATATTTATAATCCCATGAGAGAGTCATTGCAGTTCTATCCAGTTAATTCCATTCTAACCCTTCCAGTGCAAGTCATGCTGAGAACAAAGATACTAACGTGTATCTGTAGTAGTGGGGAGCCAAGGGGGTCCTCTTTCCAGCTATGATGATGGCTACCCAGAGCAATGGCCTAGACCAGGGCTGAAGCTGGGTTTATTAATTCGTGAAGAAAGGAGTGGCTTGAGGATGAGTGACTGTGACAATGGCAGGAAGTACTTGAATATTTGATCTGGGTAAGGTAGGTGGTGTGACATCACCTCTGCAGTATGCAGAGAGAATGATATGCAGAATTAGTAATCTGCATAACATAATTTGAGGTAATGCCTCATGGTTTGAGGTTGGTGCTTCAGCTCTGATGTGCAATCTTCTATGTCCTGGGAAGTCACAGCCTCTCATCTTGAGGCTAGATCCCAACCATGCTGCAAGGCTCTGCATCCCACCCTGCTCACAGGTGTTTTATCCAGCAGCTAACAACGTGATAACACTGCCCTGTCACCTTGCTTCAAAGATTACCATCAGAGCCTCAATTCACTGGGATTGCAGTGCTTAAAGCAAAATGCAGCTATAAGGCAAAGCTCAAGCCAGCTCTGTAGAGAACAGCAGGGCAGGTTTAGCCAAAATGGAGATAATTGCTCTTCGTTCAAGGGGAATTATCCAGGTGATCCTCTACAGTGAGGGATAAAGTGCAGTTTTGGAGCCTGTAGCTTCACCAGCAAACTCTGGGCAGGACATAAGATTTCCTTGAGGTCTGGTTCAGCATATCTAGTTTGAAGAAAATGAAAAGACCTAAGATTTTGGTCCATCATCACAACACACTATTGTACTTCATAGCCCTCACAATTCACCATCTTCTCCCCATTGACTTGCTGCCCCAAATCCCCGTTTGCTCTTCAGCTCTGGGGCCACATGACCTGGGAGGAGATGCGATTTCTGCATGAAGTCTGTCTCTCCTTGCTAGGAAGCCTGTTTATTATTTGAAATGACTTTATTCACAATGGCCACTACTTATATGCCACCAATAGGTCTTCAGTAAATAAACATGTTCCCCATCTGTGGTACTTCCACACAATCAACAGTTAGCAATACAAGGAAATGATACATTACGTGGGGGAAAGCTTGCAAGACCTAAGTGAAGAAGTCGTCTGAGTGGAGTATATACTGTGGGACTTCAGCTATATAACATTCTGACAGGTAAACTGTAGAGATGATAAGGACCAGGGCATAATTTTGGCAGCAGCAAGAGAGAGAGACTCAGGTTAAGCATGGAAGATTTTATGATGTTGCAACTATTCTGTGTGACACTGTAGTGGTGAATACACAATATGATGCATTCTTCAAAGTTGATAGAACCATGCAGCCCAAAGAGTGAATTTTAATGTAACAGTACATGTTAGCAAAAAATACTGTGTCAGTACTGACGTTGGCTGTCTACATTATTTGGATGATAGAAGCAATCATAATTACACATATAGCAGAATCCTGCATGGTGTTAATTACATAGAAAGCCTTGCACAAGGAAGATGGAATGTAAAATGATTCATATAGTCTGCTCAATTTTTGGTAATTCACATTTTCCCTCATAATAATATCTAGTAATTTGCTAAAAATTAATGAAATAGTAAGAAATTTTAGTAAGTAAATAGTAAGTTAGTAAGTAAGTAGTAAGTAATCTGAAGAAATAAACATATCTAGTAATTTTAAGAAACTAAAACCTGTAATCATGGTACAATTCAGCAAGTATCCCCCTATGCATTTATCGCAAAGAGTCAACAATTTATGATCTTGTTAGGTCCTGTGTATGTTTGGAGCAGTTACATTTCTTATAGTGAAGCACTTGAAGCAAACAACCTAGATGTTCTTAGGTGGAATAATGGCTAGAAAAGAAACACAATCCTTGGCAAAATCATCCCTTGGAATACTACTCAGCATTGCAAATGGTTGGAGTCTTCATATATACATAGAGCTAGATTATTACACCACATTTGCAAAGCAATACCAACCCTTACATATACTTGTGAATTTATTTGATGGAATCATTAAAAGTATAGATAATATAAATGAATTAGAGACCAGTGGTTTCAAGGGGTGAGGAGAGGCAGGTGTGAAGGAAGTGATGGCTCTAGAAGGAAAGCAGGAGAGATCTCTATGTTGATGGAAGTATTAGACATTGTGGGGGCATCAATGTCAATATCAATTGGGGAAACTGGACAAGAGAAATATTTCAATATTTCTCCATTGAAAGTGGGGCTAAAAGAGGCACCAGAGCGAACTGTGATATCTCACAAGTGGGATGACTGGACTGGGATGCAATTGCGCTTCATACAGCCCTTTTAAGAGCATTCACACCTTCAAGATGCCTTTGGAGGCCTCAGGAGAGACATCCACAGGACACTCTCACTGATGATTTCCCACAGGAATTCCGAAAGTGAGCTGTGAAAGGGAACTTGGAAAGGAACTGGGAGTTTCTTCAGTGCAGCAGGAAACCAAGGTGTGTGCAGGTTCCACAAGTTCAAACACCCAGTGAAACCCTCTGGTCGTTGCTTAAACATATTCATACTCTACATCACTGGGACCTGTGAATGTGACCTCATATGGCTAAACAGACTGCAGATGGGCTGGAAGAAAATGAGATGTGGGAATTTCTTCTGTAATGTGTGAGTCCTAGATGTAGTCACAAGAACCTGTAAAAGAGAGCAATGAAAAGAGATTTCAAACAGAAACAAGAGAAAGGAATTCTGACCACCAAAATTAAGACTGCAATGTTAAGTTCACCTGTCCGTCAGTGCTGATAGCGTTAGAAACTGGAAGGCATGAACCTTGTTCATTTGGTTTTACTTCTGTGTTGTTTTATATTTTGTTTTCATTTTTGATGCTGGCTCTGGAACCCAGGGCTTCACGTATGGTGGGCAGGGGTTTCACAACAGAGCTCCATCCTCTGCTCCTGTACAGGCAATTTTTGCACCATAAAACTATTTGGACTTTTGACCTCTAAAATGCTAAGAAAAAAATTTACACTGTCTTATGTGCTGGCTAGGACGTAGAGAAAAATAAATCCTGGCATCTCTTGGTGGAAATGTAAATTAATACAGCTATGGTGGAAAATGTTGTGCAGGTTCCCAAAACAAAGAGACACACAACTTCCATATCATCCAGTAATCTATCTTCAGCTTATACATCATAAGTCATGCAATCAATGTGCTGAAGAAGCATCCACACTCTCATGCTCATTGCAAACCTCTTCACAACAGCCACAGCTTGGTAGCACACTAAGTGTCCTCCCTTTAACAAATGGGCAAAGAGAATGTGGTGAAGATATGCCACGGAGTATGTCCACCCCTAAGAAGTGAAATCTTGTCATTTGTAACAGCCTGCATGAAACCAGCCTTGTAGTAAGCGAAATGATTCAGGCACAGAAAGACACATGCAGGTGATCTCTCACATATGAACAATCAAATATCTTTAACCTCAGAGAAATTGAGTGTGGTGGGGGATTCCACAGGCTGGGAATGGTAAGGGAAAGATAGATGGGGAGAAGTGGCCAACTTCTACGAAACAAAGGACAAAAGAATTCTGGCATCCTTTTACAGAGCAGAGAGACGATGAGTAACATTTTTTATATAATTAAAGTGTGAAAAAAGGATTTTGAAAGCTTTTTTCATGAAGATAATACATGATGAGAATGGCATACTTACACTGAATTAAAAATTATACCGTGTGTACATGTTTTAAAGCAGTACATGGTGTGCCATAAGTAGGCACCATTTAAAATGCAAATGTTAAAATAAAAAATAAAAATTTAAAGTTCTGCTCCATTAAGTGAGAATGTTATATGAGAGCTTGTTACAGTGATAAAAGGAAACCAAAACAATCAACCAAAGACGTTTTCTTTGATCTATTTAAAAACATGAGGAGAAGTGATTCCACATCAATTCTTCCTCACCAGAGAACAGAGGATGATTTGGGTCTGGACGCCACATCACCTCGAGTCATACTGTGTTCATACCTTATATAACAAGTGCTGGATCAGTGGCTCAAGTTGGCTGTGGCGGACTCAGGAGGCTGAGGCAGGATGACCATTTTGGCCCAGGGGTTCAGAGCCAGCATGAGAAACACTGTGAAACTTCATCTCATAAAAAAAATGGAAATAAATATCTCATATGAATGGACTTCTCTAGTCAATCTTCTTGGACATCTGCTATAAAAGAGAAATGTTAAAAATGGTCATATTGGCTGAAAACCAAATGTGAATCTTTCTGGTGTTTCACTATCATTCACATATTTTTATTCCTGCATATTACGAACTTTGCCATGCATTGCTTTATTTTTCCTTCTAAATGTTTCATTTAAATCCATTCACATGCTAATAAAATCATCTGTATACTTGCCCATACAATTTATTTAGGTTGAAATAACTATGTAACTATTTAATTCATTAGTATCACTTATTTCTTTGAATCATTGGATAAGTCATTGTACTGAATCAGCCATTCAATTGCAGAAAAGCTACATAATAATATTATATTACTATGTTTATATATCTATGGGCTTCAATTGTTATTATTCTGTTGAGAAATTTGGTATCAATGTTTGGAAGAACACTTGTAGTTTGCCTTATTTCTGTTATCTTATCTTGGTTTCTATATAAATGTGCTGATAGCCTTAAAAATTTATTCAGGGTATCTCATCCCATTACATTTTAGCAATGAGATTATGTACAATTTCTCATGATTCCCTCAAAGCTTGGTTGAAGTCATCAGTAAGAACATCTACATCTTGATTTGTTTTCAGGAAGTTTCAAGAAGATGTCATTAATTTCATTAATTTTAGTATAAATATTCAGGTGTCGTATGCTCGCTGAGTGACTTCAGCAACGTGCATTTGTAGTACTGGAGGCTGAAAGACTGTAGCAGAGCTGCCCACAGGGCGCCATTTTCCTAAAACCTCCTCCTCCGCCTGCAGGTGGCCATACACCTGACGTACCATCAGGTGAAGGTCACTTTACACTCGTGCACTCCTGATATCTATCTTTATTGCTCAACTCTGTGTTCAGAGAAATGTTACACAACCAGGTGCTAACAAGTGTGCTAACACAGAAGGACTCTGTTTGAAAGGTGGCCAAGCAAGGTGATGCCAGGATTTTTTTCCTTAATCAGATTTTATTGGTAAATTTTAGATGTGCATAATCATCACACTCATCATAGAGAATTTGTACCTGTATGTCATAGCTTGACTCCTTTACTCCCATTCCCATATCCTACCTTCAACCCTTCCTCTCTTCCCCATTTTCTCATTTTTTCACTCTTTCTTTTCTCTTCTTTCCTTTCTCCCAGCTCCTGCCTTGTTCCCCTTGCCATCTGAATGATTTTTTCTTATTTCACAATACATAATATACATTTTAGGCCTCACTTACACTTTTGGTTTCTTGAGCTTCATCTCCTCCCCAGAGCCTCGCCTGTGTGAAGTACGAGGTTTGATCCCAACACTGCAAAAAATAATAGAAAAAGCATATCATAAAAGATGTGAATGCAGAGAAAGCAGGAATCACATATGAGATGTTTAGCTTATACTGAAAAGGAAAAGTATCTGAAACAGTAACTTCATGTACAACTCACAGAACTAGGAAATGAGAAATCCACCAAAGTGAGCATAAGTAAGAAGGAGCAATGAAGGCTAGGGCAGAAAGGATAAAGTAGTGAGTAAAAATAAGTGCAGGCATGGATGCAAAGCAAGTTTGGATATTGAACAGCTTAATGAAATTCACATTTCTTTATGTAGATTTAGCAAGATAAATGAAAGGAGTGAAAAATACCCAAATCATTCTGAACAGCTCTATAGTATATGATTGCAGGTTTGATCCTGTGCAGAGGAGAAGATAAAAGATACGATAAAGGACTCCTCATTGACAGTAGTTCATACAGGTGCAATGAAAGAAAGTTTGACTAGGTGGAGGGAGGTGAATTTTTAAGAGAAGGAAATCTGTTCTGCACTGTACTGTAATTATGGCAGATTCCCTAATTCACATTTATGGAACCAGGCTTAAATGAACACTGAGTCAGTGATCTACCAGAAGCCTTGAAATTGAGTGGTGTGAAAAGTCACTGTGAGGAAGGTTGCCATGCAGTTCCAAGTTGTGGCAAAGAGAACATGCAAGACTGTAACACTCAGAAAAGTAGGCTGTGGGCAGGCACCTGCAGGATGTGTCTTGGGAATTCAGTGGGCCCTCCTAACGGACTCTCTCTAGCGTAGCTGGGTTGCAAACTGCTCAGGGAGGTGGGCCTGGAGCATGTCTTGTTGTTCTCCTCCATGGCCAAAGTCCACATTACAATGTATGGATCACTCTCTTACTTGAGAAACACTGAGCTTCAGTCTACCCAAGGCTACTACAATTGTACAGTGTCTATTGGGCTCCAAGATACAACATAAAGCATGCACAATGACAGCGTTTCAGGGTATAAGGGAATCCACACCAATCAATGCACACTTGAATCCAAAGGCATATACACACACAGGAATGCTAAAATAATGAAAGATATGCCTTCAACACGGAAAAAACAAGGCACTTCTGATTACCTCATTCTTAGAGGTATGCATTTGATATATAGATAACACTGGAAACAAACTCAATTAGATTGTTCAAAGACAAGAGTTTACACTGTGTCTAGAAGATACTTGGATTTCAACTTTAAAAATTGTAAAATTGTTCACACATTCAGGAAGGGATTATATTATGGGAGATGGCTGAATTCTGTTTTCTAGAATTATGAAGTGGGTATTACTGTCTTTACTTGGTGGTTAAATGTGGTTTAAGTAGATATTGTAGGTATGAACTTCACAAGGGGTGAATGGTGATTATTAATCCTGACTGGTCAACAAGCAGGTTAACTCAGCAGTCCATGTTCCTGAATGTGTGTGGGTGGGTCATGGAAGCATGACCTTCAGTACCCTATATCATGTCTGGCCACTTCCACGTGGTACTGTTCCCCACCTCTGCTTCCAGGTCAGCATGACCTGAGCAGTTCTGTGGCTCCAAAACCTCCCATTTTATTTATGCCTTGGAGTCAGTCTATTATCTGTGGAAAACAGGAAGCAGGCATAGGTACCACAGAGACACTGGCCCAGTCAGGTGTCAAAGGAGTGGGTTATGGGTGCTGTGAAGTACCGCCAACCCAAAGAGAGGGCTCCCAAAGAAACCAGGTCTCCCTCCTTTGTCAGCCCTGCTCCCTCATAAAGGATTTTCAGGCAAGACCTCTTTCTCCTAGGAGACCTAGTGATTTAGAGCCTTGGTCTGAGGGGAACAGAGTCATGTGCATAGAGAATGGGACCCCAACTCTGCAGGAGTCTAGTTGACGACTCCTAAGGAGGAAGAGGGGATGGCAAGAACCCTATCTTGCCCTCAGACATTTGCAGTTATGACCTCCACCGAATCTAGCCCACTTGGTCAGAGAATTGAGGTGTCTTCTGAGATTCTTGCTTCAGGTGAGGTGAACAGAGAATTGGGCACAGTTGGAGTTCACTTTGATTGACCTCTGTGAGGAATGAAGAAGCCCCACTCCAGAGAGAGAGGGTCCCCAAACAATCCAGATGTGCTGCGTTGTCATCCATACCCTCTGGGGAAGAATTTCAAGTGGGGGCCACTTTGTCTTCAGGAGATGCAGAGCTTAGAGCCGTGCCTTGTTCTGAGGTTCAAGCTTCAGGGGAGAGGAATGCACAGCACATGGCCTGAGTTAGGTCAAGCTGAGGGCTGAGGGGAGACTGAGGAAGCCCTGCCACAAAGAGCAGGTCCCAGCACAGGAACTTCTGTTGCCTGGCCTGCACCACGTGGTGTAGGATCCTCTGGAGAATACCCTGCTTTGGGTCACTGGGAACTGTCAGGAAAACCGCCTTGTTCTGAGGACTGAGGTTCAGCTCTTTGGAGTAAAATGGGCCTGGAATCAGTTAGTGCAAGAGAGAGAGACAGAGAGAAAGAGAAGCAGAGAGAGACAGAGATAGAGGACAGAGACAGAGACACAGAGAGAAACAGAGACACAGGGAGAGACAAAGACAAAAACAGACAGAGATTGAGACAAGAACAACCAAAGACAGAGATAGACAGACAGTGGCAAAGACAGAGACAGAGGCGCAGAAAAAAATAGAAATATCTTTTATCAGCCTTGAACACTAAAGAATTCCCAGGTGAGCACACCCTTCTCTTCAGGGGAATGGTAGAGTCGCATCCTTGTTCTGAAATCTCTGCTTCAGGTCAGAATAACGTGTAAAATCAGGAACAGTGAGATCAAGGTGAGGGGCTGTGAGGTCCAAGAAAACTCCTCCCCAGGTAGAGGAGCCACAGATGATCCAGATCTGCCTGTTTATCCAAGCTGCACCACTGGGGGAGATTTGGGAGGATGAGCCCCTCCCCCTGGTCAGCACAGCGGTCTAGGGAGTCACAGCCTTGTCCTCAGGTCTGTGCTTCTGTGGGGAGATGAGTCATGACCTGGCCTCAGTGAGCTATTCTTGAGAGGCTGCCCTAGGGAACAGGGGAAGCTCCACCCTGTTGGAATCCCAGAATAAACAGTTCTCCCTCTGCTGTCCTCTGTTCCCTCGGGCATGATTTTCAGGGAGTGTCCTCTTTGCCCCAGGAACCAAGCCGCATAGTTAGAGCCTTGTTGTGAGATTCCGCTTCAGGTGGCAGGAGAGAACCTGGGCTCAGTTGTCAACCTTGGGCTCTGTGGGAAGAGGAAGCCCCACAGCAGGGAGAGGGTCCCTGAATAATCATGCAGCTCTGCATCTTTACACAGCCCTGCAGCACACAGGGCAAAGGACACCCCTCCCCCAGGCCCACTAGGGGGACCTTGAGAGTGTTAGTCTGGTTGTGAGGTCCACCTTGAATGTGTGGGGAGCAGAGAGCAACTTTGCTTCTTTAGGGGTGATGGGGAGAGGCCGTGGGGAATTAAGAAGCCCCTGGCCAAACAGAGAGATCCCCAACCATGCTGATGAGGGTCCGTGGCGGCCCAATAGACCTTGATGTAGCATCCTCATGTAAGCATCTCCAATCACTTCAGGGGCTTTGTGAATAGAAGACTTCTAAGGGATGTGTTTGAAGCCTCAGGATGTGTTAGGTCTTGGAGATGTGGAGAGCAGAATGAGGAAATCTCCTCCCAGATAGAACATCCAAAGTAATCCCCCCTTTCTGCACTTGTCAGCATTGGACCCCAGAGCTAAATTATGAGGGGATTCCAGCACCTCCACCAACCCTTTCTGCTTAGAGTTGCCTGTGTGCCAAAGCCACTGTTTGAAAGGGGCAAAATGAGTTTGGCAATGGACGCGTGTGCACGAAGGAGAATTTCCATACCTGCAGCATCAAGGAGCTTGGAAGTGATGTGGCAGAAGTTACATGGGATGCGTGTCTGCAGGGAAACATTTGATGAGCCTTCCCATCATTTCCCGTGGAGGCTGTACTAATGAGAAATGAAGAATGATGAATTCACAGAGCAGGATTGGGATAGTGAGGAGCCCACACTGGAAAGGGAGAAGGGGAGACAATACACCTCACTACTTTTTCCTCTTGCGGTTACCTCACTTCAGTTAACACAAACACCTCTTGTCTCAGGAACTAAAATTTACAAAAGATTGAAATATTAACTTTAGTCTACCATAGATAATTCTTGAAACTATCTAAGAAGACTAACAAAAACTAGTTTTTGTACAGACGACTATGCCATTCTATGGACACACTCAGGTCGAAGGATTCTGAAGTAAATAGAACCGTAGGCTCCACTCCTTGACAGGAAAAAGA
>PVLD010032997.1:0-14087 GCA_004027595.1 Dinomys branickii
TGCAAAACCAGAGCGGGTGGCAGAAACTCCCATCTCAGCCACCAAAGAGCCCTACTTTAGGCTCAGATCTGTGCTAAATGTCATGGAGGTTAGGAGATCAAGGTTCACAGAGCTCACCTGCGCTTTGTTAGGCCCAGACTCTGAAAATGGGGATGCGGGGGTAAGACAGACCAGGGCAAAATCATTGTGGGTTGAGGCTGACAGATTTTTATAGAGAAAAATCAGGTAAGCTTCAGACAAATACAAAGGGCCTTTAGGGTGAGGAAAGTGGTAAACCAAGGCCCTTAAGAAATAACAATGTGGGGTCTGTCCTGGGGAACAAACAATGTTGGCTGCTTAAGAGGCAGGAGACACTGCCTGCATCTATGTAGCTTATAGAAACTCAACTGCCTGCCCTCAAGTCCAAGACACAACTTTTGTCCAAGAACGTGGCTTCCAAACCTAAATCAATGACTTTACTGGGGGGTGGAGGTAAATCAATCCATTCCAAAACTGAAGGAGTGACTGAAAGACAACACAATGGTATACACTATAGGCAGCTTTACAGGTAAACGTTAACTCTATACCGACTGCAACAGTTAACCACTGCATAAGCTATGAGCCTACTACAAATTACAACTCTCTCTGCCGCTCATCAGATGTGTAACTGTGAATAAATTATTAAAATCTCTGAGTCAGTTTCTTTATCTTGTAAAATGGAGATTACAGTAGCATCTTCATTGGGTTGTTATAAGGAGTAACAAAGCAACTAAGGATTTAAGTGGATTAGTATTTAGGATTAAGTGTTCAATAAAACTTATTAGCTCTAGTTTATTAACAGCTCTAAACTTTAGAGAAGAGAATACCTCACAGGTGTATCTCATTTGTCAAGAAGGCAACTAAATCTCATACAGTCAATAACTTGTCAAAGGAGGACTTGATCCGTCAATTTTATAAAGAGGAAATCCTTAGGTTTCTCTGGGTCTTTGATTCCTTGAGAATTGGATGTAAACTGAGTCCTCTCCTCCAGAAAAGTACTCAAACATATACCATTTCTTAAGGATTTCAAGACTAGGAATGCTGAAACCCCCTCTGAGGTAAGGGCTAAATGTACAGATTCATGCTGGACCCAGCACCTGAGAGGCTATGGCAGAAGGATTGCTATGAGTTCAAGATGAGCCTGGGCAAAACCTTGCCTCTGGGGAAAAAAAGTGTACAGATTCTGAATGTCAAAGCAGGTAGGAAGTAGGCAGGAAGATTTATTTTCTCCATCTTGCTCTGGCTCTGTCCCATGGAGTGGCGTGTAGTGGCATGTGCATAGAAAACAAAGCAAATTGAAGGGTAGGCTGTTTTTAACATAGTCCAGAAGTATGTTATTTAGGGTTGTTAAGGTCAAGCCAAAATCACCAGAAGAGGTCAGAATAATTGGCTGTAGGGAAAGAGGAGTGAATGGCAGCCTGAGCCTGCTGATTTTATGACAAATGTAGAACCATTTGACACTTGAATCTGTACCTGTGACCCATAAAAGTAACTATTAATATAAAAAGGTTGGCCAGATTTATGTTAAGTAAAATTCATCCTTTTTACAAAAATTACAAGGGAAGTCTGGGATGCCGAGGCATATGGCCATCATTTAGTAAAAGCAATGAACAGAGAAAGGAAATGATGCCTGGAAAAGCACAAGGACTCACCAACTAACACCATAAGGCCGCAGATTTCTAACACTATTGTAGCTGAAATTCTGTCTATAGCCCATGCTCACTAGAAAGTGATAAACTTTTTTTTTTTTTTTTTGGCAGTACTGGGGATCAAACTCAGGACCCTGCGCTTGCTAGGCAGGCACTTATTCCACTGAGCTATATCCCCAGCTTTTTTTGTCTTTTTGAGACAGGGTTTCACTATGCAGTTCAAGCTGGTCTTGAACTCACTTTATAGCTCAGGCTGGACTGGAACTCACAGCTATCCTCCTGCCTCAGGCTCCCAAAGTGCTGGGATTACAGGATTATAGGTGTGGGCCACCATGCCCAGTTACAAATAAACTTTAAATTAAGAAAAGTATTACCACAAACAGGTAGCAAGCAATCACTCAAGATTTTTTTTTCCAGTGCTGAGGATAAACCTAGAGCCTGGTACATGGTAGGCAAGCACTCTACTGAGTTATACCCCTGCCTCCTTTGTAATCTTATGGAGGACCCTCACGAAGTCAGTTCCCTAACAGGGCAAGTGTGGAGCTTAAAACCTACTTGAGTGGAGTGCCTGTAGCAGCTTTCACTCATCTACATACACAAGTGACACATGTTTATGAGAAATGAATTGAAGTAGGACTGTTTTCTACTTGGTCATATTATTGCCCTAGTTTAAATTATTGACCCATTTGAATGTAAAAAAATAGTATTTCCTAAAAAACATTCCGTATCTCTTTCTCTGTGTATCAGTATTACCAATGTTGGTACACTGCAAGGGTAGTAATGGATACTTTGGCAAAGATCACCTTATTCAAACTTTACAATTAGCTTGCAAGTTAGGTATTTATTTTCATTCTACAGAGTAAGCAAGTGAGACTATGAGAGTTTAAGTAACTCAATAAGGTCAGCTACATAATTAGTAGGAGAGGTTTCATATACCAGCCTATCTTGTGGGTCATCCCAAAAATGATGAACAGCTGCTCTGCCATCAGCCTTTATGGATCAGTTACTGAATGAACATTATCACTGACTCACTGCACCATCCAAAAGGCAAGCATTATCATAATTCCTGTTTTTCAAATGGAGAAACTGACACTCAGTAAAAATAAACCAACCTGTCTAAGATTGCCAGTAAAGGATAGAACAGAGAATGGAACGTGGTTTCCAATGTAGATGCATCTAGTTCTTTCTACTACACTCTATCTTTTTGGTGTCTTCCTTATCCCCCTCAAACTCCACCGGGCTACGGTACTTGATATGGAGCATTCTCCCGCCACCTACCTTCTCCAGCAGAGCCTTTCGCAAACGCCGCTCCTCCTGCACCATGATAAACATTTCCTTATGCACAGCTGCTGCCAGGTTCAGGTCCAGCTTCTCAGGGCAGGCAGCCATTTTGCAGATGAGTTCCTCATGGGAGAAGACACAGTATCTTCGGAGCCGGCGGTAATGCTCAATGCACTGGCGCCCAGCTGGCAGCTGTGGACAGATTCAAGGTTGAGTGTGGTCAGGTCTGAACATTGGTGCCTCAGCTTCCCCAAGAACTTTCCTGGCTTCTTCCTGCTACCCCATCACAGTCCAGACTCACCCAGTCAGCAGTGCAAAAGTTGACAGCCTCAGCAAAGTTATAGCCTTGGTTGAAGCCACTGTGGTAAGCGCGGGGGAAGGTGATGACAAATTCTCCTGCACACTGGTTTGTGCGGACAACCTGAGGAAAAAGAAATGTCCAAGGCCACTGAGATAGAGGTTTTCAGAGCCTGCAGAAACCACACCTAAATGCAGGGTCCTTAAGGAGACAAAGGAAAAAGCCTCAGGGAACACAATCTGACAACAGGCTCCCAGGCCCTCCAGCTCTGAAAAGAAAGCCAGCAGTTGTAATCTGTGTTGACAGATGATAGGAAGATGTGTCACAAATAGGAAGTGGACCTATGAAATTACTGAGATTATTTTGACTCCATGAAGTAATCCCCCCTCACACTGGGAACTGAACCCAAGGCCTTAGTACTGAGTTATATCCTAGCCCTTCTTATTTATATATGTTTAAATTTTGAGGCAGGGTTTCACTAATTTGCTAAGATGACCAAGCTGGGCTCAAACTTGCAATCCTCCTGCCTAGGCCTCCCACACTTCCCTTGTACTTTTGTAAGAAAGATGAATTTCACTTATCATAAAGCTGGCCAACCTTTTTATATTGTTACTTTTATGGGTCACAGGTATAGTTTCAAGGGTCAAACAGTTCTAGATTTGTCATAAAATTAGCAGGCTCGGGCTGCCATTACTCTTTCCCTACAGCCAATTACTCTGATGATTTTGGCATTGACCTTAACAACTCTAAAAAACACACTTCTGGACTACGTTAAAAATAGCCTACTCTTTGATTTGCTTTGTTTTCCATGCACATACTAGTAATTTAAATCCTAACTTTCTGACAAATATCCAAACCTCCTTTCCTATTAATTTTTATCTGCTGTAGTACACTCACAACACAGCATTCTGATCTGTTTCTATCTGGACCTGTCCTCCCTGGATCCCCACACCCCCGTGACAGATACTGCTTCCTAGATCCCTTGTCTCTTTCTTGGCCTACTCCTCTGCATGCCTGAACATCTCCTCTAACAGGTTCCTGGGAAGCAGTGGCACTGAGGGTGATGTCACTATTCTTACACAAATACCGAGTTCAAAGATGAAATAATTGTAAAGGCTTGTTTTAGTATTCTGTATTTCAGTGATGTGGAAAAGTCTGAACCCATTCTAGTTTCTAATACTTTCATTAAACCTGTTTCTCTAAATAAGTTTATAGTATTCTTTTGGTCCTAGTGTTAGATACAAAAGTTCCCAAGATATATCTTGGTACAAATCTATTTTTACTCATGTACTGGTTAGAAACACTCCTTTAGTTCAATAAAATTTTCTTCAAACACTGTATTAATGATTCCATTCTGTCAGTTTTCATCTATTCTCTTTTCCTTTTTTTTTTTTCTGTCTTTTTGAGACAGGATCTCACTATGTAGTTCAGGCTGACCTTCAACTTACTTTATAGTCCAGGCTGCTCTCCAACTCGCAATGATCCTCCTGCCTCAGCCTCCTGAGTGCTGAGATTACAGGGATGTGCCACCACGCCTGGCTGTTCTCTTTTCATAATTCCTACTATTTAAATACTGAAATTCTGACAACTTTATTTTCTACACTTTTCCCCATTTTTAATGTTTCATTTTCTGGGAGATCTCCTCCACTAATCATTTTTAATCTCCAAGAGCTCAATATCCTCTTTTAAAGTTTTTAGTACGTTCTTTTTTTAATAGTATCCTGCTTCTCTTTTATGTTTGTAGTACAGCACTCAGATTATCCAAGCGGCATATATTCTAAGACCTCCAGTCGATGTCCGAAATTTGAAATAGCACCAAATCCAACCTGTAACATATTTTTTCCCCTATTACACACATACAAACTGAATGCCTTGGGGCTGGAGATATAGCTCAGTGGAATAAGCGCCTGCCTAGCAAGCGCAGGGTCCTGAGTTCGATCCCCAGTACCACCAAAACAAACAAACAAACAAACAAACTGAATGCCTTTTCTACCTTAAACATCATGTACTGTGGATATAACTTCTGCAATCTGAGGTGGGATAGCAAAACTAGCACAAAGTTCTTCCTTTCTTCACAATTTCACAGATTTATTCTTACCATAGATCTTGGCCAGGACAGCATGATTTTTTTCTTTCTTTAAACAAAGACCTTTCACCTTTTCATTTAAATATAACACTACAGCTTTTCTTTGTTATATCGGAATTGCTGGCACCACTCCTTTTGTACTTTGGGGCCATTATTAAGTAAAATAAGGGTTACCTGAATACAAGTTACTTGAATACCTCAGTAATCAATCTGATAACCAAGGTAATTATAAAACGACTAACAAGGAAAATGTATAATCCATGAATATACTGGCCAAAGGGATGTTCCATGCCTTAGAGGTGATATAGCAGGGTGGCACAAAATTTTACCATATTCCTCAGAACAGCATGTAATTTACAACTTAGGAACTATTTACTTCTGGAATTTTCCATGTAAAATTTTTTTACTGTAATGACTGTGGGTAGCTGAAATCTTAGAAGACAAAAGTATAGATAACAGATGACTACTATATATGCTTATCTCTGAAGAAATATAAAGTTCCTTTTCCTTTTGAGATTTATTTCCCCTGCATAGCCTGTTTCTCCAAGGTGCCTTCTTCCTGTCCGGTTTGATTTCATTTTCTAGACTGCCTTTGGCTGTCTGTCAATCTGTGATCACCTGCTTACAAGGTGTGATCAAAGTACACAATGACTTTAAAACCTTTCAGGAAAGGGTTACAGTTCAAACCGCACTGCCCTTCACCTCCCTCCCCTTGCCTTCCAACACACTTATCCCGTTGTCGTTCTTGCCACTTTCTGAAGCAGTTCTGCAAGTCCTTTCCCGTAAGTGCCTTTACAAAGAAAATTATGGTAAATTCTACTGCTCTTCTCCCAAGTCAAAATGACCACGAAAGGTAAATGTTTTGAGTTGATTCAAGGTATTGAGGCAGCCACAACAGTGAAACTAAAGACATGAACTGCTTCAGAAAGTAGCAAGAATGGTAAGTACATATGAAGCAAGGGAGGGTATTTTGAGTGGGATTAATGGCAATGTGTCTTTTACTATAATGAATTTTTAAGAATTTAAACATTCACTGTATTTTTTAAAAATCACACTTTGAGTATGTAAGAGGAAGAGATGATGCTGGGCATGGTGGCACACACATGTAATCCTAGGTATTCAGGAGGCCTAGGTGGGATGATCACTTGGGCCCAGGAATTTGAGGCCAGGCTGGGGAACACAGCAAGACCTTGTCTCTAAAAATTTTTTTTTAAAGAAGCGATGAAAAAGCTGAACAGAAGGTCTGAGTAATAGGTGAAGTATGGCAACTATAAGTTTCACTGTAGGGTGATCCAACCAGCTGAGTCATTTAGTTTAGGAAATTAGGCTTTTCCTCTCACGCCAGTCACATTCCTCAAAGAAAACCCTAACATCTTTTGCCTATTGAAAAAAGGCCTGGCCGCCAGTGTTCTAACACCCAAATCAAGGAAAACTACTGGGCACCTCAGCATGCAGTATATACACAATGATAAAATCCTACTATTTTCACTCTAACTCTACTTTCAACTGTACCTAGGAGACCTCAACCCAAAGACTCCCTGTACCTAGAAGACCTCAACCCACAGACCCCCTCAGAAATAAATCTCCAGTCTTTTACTACAGACAGGTAGAGTCACATTTCTAGCTACTAGCATTAGTAGAGATCACAGTTCCTTACATCAGCCAATCCTTATTTTCATCTCATTCATCTTTACCCCTAGAATGCCTGGTACCACTAACCACAAACTTTTAGGAGACTCTGAGGTATAAATCAGGTTCCTTTTGAGAAGTTCTCAGTACTGGCTTAAGATTATTTTCTTATGTGTTTTCTAGTTTCAAGAATTTTGTTTATCATTGTTTCCTCTGTTTTCTCCATCTCTGTGAATTTTTTTCCTCTTAAGATAAATCCCTTTCTGTCATTTTACTTGCTTCAGTAAGAAATGGAAGTAGCCATGTGTATATTTAATTTGTCTCTTTACCAAAAAGTCTCAGAAGTTTTTAAAGATAAACATTCAATGCTGGCAAAGGCAAGGTAACACAGCTAGAGCACTGACAAAGGAATCAATAAATTCTTCCTGCTGGAAAGTAATTTGGTGGGGTGGGCTGAAGGGAGTGCTGGGGATTGAACCTAAGGCTCTGAGCTATACAACAGGCTGTAAATTTCTTATCAAAAACCTAAACTGAGCTGAGTGGTGCCCCCCCATAATCCTAGCACCCAGGAGGCTGAGATAGGACAACTGCCACTAGTTTGAGACCAGCCTCAACTCCATAGTAAAACCCTGTCTCATAATTACATAAACACACACACACACACACACACACACACACACACACACACACAGAGGAATCTAAAAATCTTTATACCCCTCAACCTGATTCTTCTGCTAGGATTCTAGATTAATTTGGCACAAATTAACATCTTCATAATTTTAAATCTTCCCATTCATGAATATATCCCCACATTTGTACAGATTATGTATCAGCTATTACCTTGTGTACTTTTCTTCTTAAGCCAATCTTTATTTAGTGCCATCAGCCTCTAAACATTCCTTGTCTGTTTTACTGCACTGGCCTGCATTATCAATCACCCGAACTACATTCCTCAAAATGCGAATCTGACCATGTCATACCTCTGCTGAGTATCTCCCTCGAATCTCCATGCCCACATGATGAAACTGCAGCTTTGACAGACTAATACCTATTTTGAAGGATCACCACTTCTACAAACTCTTTCTTGACATCCACTCCTAAATGACCCTGCCTGTTCTTCTATAGCATTTCTTACACCTTATCCCACTTGTTTACTGCTACCTTCCACTTTACTGGACCATGCAAACCCAAAGGCAAGGACTGGCTCATTGACCTTGCAAGTTGTGGACCAGAGGCTTTTGCACACAGAGCACACTCTAGCAATTATCATCTACTCAGTGATCTAGCCCCAGTGTCAATTTTATAGATGTGAAACTATGTCCCAGAGAAGCCTCAGGTAGCAGAGCCAGGAGTAAAACCTAATGTTCCTGATTCTTCACCTCTACCTACACCCTCATTTTCGTAATGTTACTTTTACTCTTCTCATATTCTGTAGCTGTTCACAACAGCAAATGCCAATAGCCAAAAAGTAAAAACAAACTAAATGTTCATCAACTGGTAAAGTGAATACTGTCAGACCATAGAAGTAATGAAGTCCTGATACATGCTGCAGCACGATGAACATGAACTAGGACAAGATACTAAGAGAAGCCCTTCACAAAAGACTGTATTATTTTTCTTCTATTTATAAAAGCTGGCTAGAAAAGGCCAGAAAACAGACAAGTGGTTGTCTAGTCCTAGAGTCTGAATGGAGAGTAACTACAAAAGGAAATAAGGGAATATTTCTGGGGTGACAGAAATATTCTAAAACTGGATTGTGTTGCCAGCAGCATAACTATGTAGTCACTGAATTGTGCACTTGAAATGGGTGAATTTTATGGTACGTAAACCACATTCCAATAAAACCGTTTTTTAAAAAATGATACAAAATTGTTCTAGACCAGCGCTGTCCAAGAGAAAGATGCTACCACATATGCACTTTTAAATTGAATTCTTTAGTAGCCACATTAAAAAAGTAAAAAGAAACAGGTAAAATTAATTTCAATGTATTTTATTTAACAAGGAGACAATATTATCATTTCAATGTGTAACTGATATGCGGAAGTATTAGTGTGCCGGGGATATAGCTCAGCGGTACAAGCGCCTGCCTGGCAAGCTCAAGGTCCCAAGTTCGATTCCCAGTACCAAAAAACAAAAACAAAAACAAAAATGAAAGTATTAGTGAGATACTTTACATTCTTTGTTTCATAAAATCTTAAAATCCAACACGTATTTTATACTTTCAAGCACATTTCAGTTGAGACTAGCCATATTTCAAATGCTCAATAGTCACAAGTGGCCAGTGGCTACCAAATTGGACAGTGCAGTTCTAGACTACCAAACTTACAAAAGAGATAATAAAATCCATACACTAAATACTAATACATCAAAATTTATTCAGAAAAACTACTTAGGGAAACGTAACAAAGTGTTTACAATGAAGGGTTGTAGGGAAGATCTCCACATTTTTTATAAAGGAGACATGTTTTAATGAAAATAATACTTACAACATATATCTATATAAATAGCCTTCTCCCACCAAAGGGGAAGGTAAGTGAAGGGGGTAGAGTGGGGTGGGGGACTAAAAATTGCTCTAGGGGAACTCCAGCTGGCTAAACTGTAGCCTGCCAATATGAGAACATGACAATCACAGATGCACTGGTTTATGGAGGATACTACCAAGTTCAAAGGCCTAGAGATGCTAGGAACTTATAGGCATGGCAGGGCACAGAGAGGGCAAGGTGTTAAAGCAACAGGTGGCCAGAGAATCTAGTGAGCCATGAGCTGGAGCTGGAGCAATGCCAAAGAGATGAAAGCTAATGGCCCATGTTTAAAAGTCTATGATAACTTTTCTAAAAAGAGGTAAGGACTGAACATATACATGACTTTATGTATGTGTATCTTGGCTGCCTGAATTCTTAAGAGAAACTTCTTTTACACTTTACAGTTTTCCTTAGCATTACAGACAAGTACTGATACTGCACTATAGGAGAAGAGGGAAGTCTAAAAAAAGACCCAATGTCTGCTTGATTTTTTTGTTTTTTGAGACACTGTCTCACTACATAGTCCAGGCTGGCCTTGAACTCACAGTGATCCTCCTTCCTCAGCCTCCAAAGTGCTGGGATTACAGGCATGTGCCATGACGAAGCAGAATTATAGAGGGTTTTGATCACTTCTTTTGGTGGTGCTGTTGGAATGGAACCTGGGACCTCACACATACTAAGCAGACACTCTATCCTCAGCACTCCTTGATCATTAAGTGCAGTTATCCCTATAAGGGGTGAGGTAGAGAGGGAGAAGGAAGAGTGCCTCTGAGAGGAGAAAGATTATCTAATCTGTTATAGGATGCCTCATCTGTCCAATTCCTTAGATCCTGGGTTAAATATGTAATAATATTATTCATAGGATGTAGTATGTCAACACATCATGAAGGCTAGAATACAGGTGAGAACCACTGATCTAGTTAAAAGACTTACTGTACAGATGACCAGGGACTAGTAGTACAGATAAGTGAAATGGAGAATGGAAGAATAGCAGCACAGAATAACAATAAAGAAGAGACATAGCTAGGTGTGGCGGCGCACGCCTGTAATCCCAGCACTTAGGAGGTGAAGCAGGATTGCCATGAGTTTGAGGCCAGCCTGGGTTATATAAGTGAGTTTGAGGTCAGCCTGCACTACATAGTGAGACCTTGTCTCCAAAAACAGAAAAGATGGGAGGATGTGGCATTCCTATTTCTATGGGACTGCTGACCAGGCTGTTCTAATATCCAGACCGGTAAACTGGCTGATGTTAATCAGTGCTAGAAAATCTCAGGAATATAAAGTTCCTTATAGGTTGGTCAGGTTTTATACCTAGCAAAATCTTTTAAAGGGTGAGAGGTGTCCAGAGAAGGTAGACCGGCCAGGATTATGAGCTCAACTTCTGACTTTAAGTAAAAGGACTTAACCATTGCTTGGAGAAGTATAACAGTATGTAAACTACAAGAGATAGCAAACTTCCTCTAATATTCATTATCTTTTTTAATAATAACATGACCTTCGATTTTCAGGTGGTATAAAACCATCCAGGGTAACAATCACATTTCCTACTTTTCCTTGCACCTAGATATGGTCATGTGATCAAGTTTTCATTAATGGGAAATAACGTGCACACTTAAAAGTAAGGAGACTTTCTAGTTCTGCCCTTCTTACATTTCTTTCTTCCACTAATTGGACATAAATGTGATATTAAGCCATCCCGAACATATTGCCCTCAAATATATGGCCCAGAGGGCTTTCGTATTGTGTATCTAACCACTAAATAATTGGTCTCTATTAGAACAGTGACATCTAGAGTCTAACTGAAATAGAGCAGGAATGAGCAAAAGACGGGTAAATTCCAGATGAAGGCCTCCACAAAGGACATAATTAAACCATTCCAACCCTTGTTCATGGTTCTTGGGAACTCACCGGCACGCCATGGGACATGAGGGTATTAGGGTTCATGAGGGTGACAAGCTGGTGCAGAAGGTCAGGCTGGCTATCAAAAAGCTCAGGTGTCAGCTTCTTCATGACTTCTTCCAAATGTTCTGCTGCAAGTGAGGGTACTCCATACCAGGTCTTTGGCTCACCCCTAATCAAATGGAAAGGGGACACAGAATGGTCACACCCATGGTCATGCAGGGAGTCCATCCTGACTACCGACCACCCCTGCTGCTCCCCAAGGCCCTGCTCACCAGTGGAGGTAGTTAATGGAGTAACTCCAGTGATCTTCAATGTGCCAGCAAAAAGCTGAGAAGACCATGCCCACGTAGAGCCAGGGCACCTTCATGCCAGAGATATCTGCATTGATGTGGCACAGTACAGACTGCTCCAACACTGGCATCACGTTCAGATTCCAACCACTCGTGGCATACTCCTGCCAAGTCAGGTATTTGTACAGAAGGCATGACGGTTACACTAAGGAACTGAGATCGTACACCATTTGCTTAGCCTAGAGAACCTTAATTGTGGGGTCACACCTACATATCCAAAATACACTATAGGGTTTCCCTCCCTTCCCCCTAAAATGTATATAAATAACATTTGAATTCATTTTAATTTCAGGGAGATTTATAGATATATCCATCCCCCAAATACAATTTAAAAATTTCTGCTCTGCCACCTGACTTTTTACAAAGGTGTGAAGAATATGCAATGAAGAAAGGACATTCTTTCCAATAAATGGTGCTGAAAAAACTGGATTTCAACATGCAGAAGAATAAAACTAGATGCTTATTCTCATCATTAACAAAAATGAACCCTAAGTGGATTAAATACTTAAATGTAAGACATGAAACTAACAGAGAACACACTTTAGAACACTGAAATTGGCAAGGATTATTGGACAAGAACCCCCAAGGCATAGTAAACAAAACGACAAACAGGATTAAATTAACAATCTACACAGTAAAGAAAATAATCAATAAAACAAAAAGATAACATACAGAATTGGGAGAAAACATTTGCAAATTGTATGTCTGAGATTAATATCCAGAATTAAGAAACTCAAATAATTCAATAGCAAAAAAAGCAGGTAAGCTCATTTTAAAATAAGCAATAGACCTAAATAGACATTCTCAAAGGATGACATACAAATAACTAATAGGTACATGAAAAAAAAGTTCAATATCACTAATTATCAGGGAAATAAAAAAACATAATCAGGTATCACCTCACATCAGTAAGAAGGCTATTATCAAAAAGACAAACAGGCTCAGTGGAGGAGCAGTTGCCTAGCATATACAAGACCGTAGGTTTGATCCCCAGCACCATAGAAAAAGAAAAAAAAAAGGACAAAAAATAACAAGCGCTAGTGAGGATGTGAAGAGAACTACTGCACACTGCTGAAAAATGTAAATACAGTCATTTTATAAAGCAGCTATATTCACTGGGTGTGGTGGTGCACACCTATAATCCCAGTACTCGGGAGGCTGAGGCAGAAGGATCCTTGCAAGTTTGAGGCCAGCCTGAGCTACAAAACGAGCTCAAGGCCAGCCTGAACCGTATAGTGAAACCCTGTCTCAAAAAGAAAAAAAAAAAAAAAGTATGGGAGAGTCTTTAAAGAACAAAAAACAGAGCTACCATATCATCTAGCAATCTCACTACTGGGTACATATACAAAAGAAAGGAAATCAGTATGTTGAAAAGGTATCTGTGCTCTCACGTTTACTGTGGCAGCATTCATTATACCCAAGAAACGAAAACCACCTAAGCGTCCATTAACTGGCCAATAAAAATACAGTACACATACACAATGGAAGACTATAAAGCCATAAAAAAGGACAAACTGTCATTTGCAGCAACATGGATATAAGTGGAGATCACTATGTTAAGTAAAATAAACCAGGCACAGAAAGACAAGTATTGCAAGATGTCACTGATGTAGACTCTAAAACTAAAGCTGATCTCAGACAAGTAGAATGGTGGCTCTCAGAGGCTGAGGAGGGTAAGGAAGAGGGACTGGGAAAGTCAGTCAATTGCTGTTAAGCTACAGTTAGAAAGGAGTACAAAGTTTTGGTATGCTATTGTGACTATAGAGAATACTGTGCTATATATTTTAAAGAGCTACAAATGATTTTTGAATGTTTTGATCATAAAGAAATGACAAATGTTTGAGGAAATAGTTTTGTTTACTGATTAAAACATTATACAAGGTATATATGTACTGAAATATCACAGTACACCATATGTACAATTTTAATGTTTTTCTGCATTTTAAATAGATTTAAAAGAAAAACAAAACCCTACTCTGAACCCAAATACACTTTTCCCCTTGCAACACAGGCCTGGTCCTTGTATTTCTTCTGTGCATCAAATTCCAAGTTCCTAAACCCTTCTTATGAATGAGCCACACTCTGTTAGCTTATTGTACATACTTTCTCATTTAATTCTTTTAAAAATTTGTGAGCTAGGTATTATTCCCATTTTACAAAAAAAGGAAATAAGCTCAGAGAGATAATGAACACATAAGTTATCGATAATAGGCTGTGACTTTTACTTGCAATATTTTATATAATGGGCTCAGGATATAGCTCAGCAGCACACCACCTGCCCTGTAAGCACTGAAAACAAAACCAAACATTTTATCTAAGCCTCACAGCAAGTGTATACAGGTATCATTATCT
>PVLD010032998.1:0-14087 GCA_004027595.1 Dinomys branickii
TTTTTTTCTGTTGTTGAGAGGATCAACTGTCTGACTAAATTTGCATGTCTGTATATGGGTCCATACATCTACAATTCGAAGATATCAATGGATAAAGCAACAACAACTGTTGAGACCATATCACCTTGTCTATAGATTAGTTGTGATTGTACTATTTTCTATGATAATGGGTGTCTGTTTGTAAATAGGTTTTTGTACTTTTATGTTTCTAAAATAAAAATAAAATAAAATAAAATAAAATAAAATGAGGACTCAGGAAATGAACTGAATTCTGATTTTATTACATTTTATAGCTCTGAATAGAAATTCTCAGTTTCTTTTTATTTCAGGATTCGAGACATTGTCATGCAAAACAATGCTTTGCAAGAGATTCTATTAGAGAAAAAAATTAACTCTTTCATGTCAGAATACTTTTGTGGCAAATCACTCAAGTCATTGTGACTTACAGTATGAAGATAATTTATCATCCCACATAGCTGAAGATTTTAGAGTACTATTAAGCAAGTTTTGCTCCAAGATTCAAGAGTACATTTTTTTCTATTTAACTCATCTGTATTTGTGACCTTTTAAAGTAAAATACAACCTGGTCAAACATTTCCCTTCATAATCCTTCCTCTGAGTTACTTTTCAAACATTTTTTACAGTACATTTAGGGAAGTTTACAGTTTAATTCTTCTAAGCAATACTTTTCTTTGGAAAACAAGCCCTGTGAAGTTTCTCCCACCAAGTTTTCTTAGTTGAACATACTTCTAGAGTAGTATTACAGTACATGCAGAATTAATAACTACAGAGATGGAATTTTTTAAAGAAAGTAAAACCTATAAGATGAAACCTAAGCTATTTTAACAAGCAGTTTTCTTTTAACATCAAGGTATACTACAGAAGGGTTAAGAGACAATGGCTTGTTAACTAAACATTTTAGAGTTAAGCAATCTGGCTTGATAAATAAACATTTTAGACCATAATATTAATAAGTTACACATATCTTACAGTAAATATTACCTCAGCCTGTTAAAATAAATCTCTTTACCAGTAAATGTACATGGTATATATTGCAAATATATACAAATTTTTAAAAATACAGAATTCTAGGGGAGCTTTAGGTAAGGTTCGATTCAAAAGACTGCTTTGGTGTCTCCACTGTCTTCTCTGATATAGCTTGTGATCTTAGGAACTGCTTCCCTCAAAATCTCAGGATGGTTGTCAGCAATATACTGGCATACACACTTTCTTTTTCATATGCAATAGAAAAGAACATGAGCATATTTACCCCAGAATTCCCTGCAAGACTCCTGAGATTTACTCAATGGACTTCACCCACATCTGCTACTTTAGATAATACATATGGCTGATGGACAGCAAGGAGTTTGTTGGTTTCATGTGTAGCTTTCTCTTCTAAATGGATCAATTTATAAGCCAAGAACAGAATAAACTTGAGAGATTCTATAGTATGATGGAGTGCCATTTCCCATAGAAAGGCTAAGTTACTACTTAGATATAGTCAACTGACTCCATAGAAGGAAGAATCTATGGTTGGTACTCTGATTTTTTTAAAGAGAAGTTGGAAGTCAAGAATTTTATATGAAGTTTCATGATTTCTCATACAAACTGTATATATACTATACCACAGGCCTATTAAAAAATCTTTAGGCTAAATCTAGACTATAGGATACAACTTGTATCCTACAGAACAGAATGTACTGATCTACTGAGGTAGGTATTCTGGTCCAATAGATGATTATCTGATTATCTTTCTCATTCATTAGTCAACTGGCTTTTTTGTTTTCTATTTTAGTCTCTGTGCACTTACTTAAAGTGAATCTTTCTGTGAGGGGCAGAGCCTATCTTAGTGCACCAACTAAATCAAATTTCTAAGTATACGAGGATGAGATTTTATCCTAATAAGTGAATAAATCACCAGTCATTGCTAACCTTCAGGGAGGCCAGTTTAGTCACTGGTACCTTTTCATTTGGATTGTAACACATTTCCATAAAACAAACAGACAATAACAAACTGTACTGTAAAAGGCCCTTAACAAATTTATTTGTAGCAATGTGTTATTTTTAATATTATTATGATTAGTGTGATTTGACTCACAAAGTTTAGGTCTGTGAGTTTATACCTTACCTCTATATTTAATCCTCTTTTTTTGAATTAGACATATGTATGTATTATTGGAGAATATTTTGGCTGCAAATGTCAGAGGTCTCAGGCAAACCATTCTAAGCAAAAACAGTAAACTTATTGACAGATGTGCTTGTGAAGTTGAAGGGCAGTTTTAATTAGCTTCACACATACTAGATCCAGCAGCTCTTTTTCTCACCTGTCACTTCTGTTTATTTCAATTCTTGTAAATCCCTCCTCCATAGACATACAGGAATGGGTTGGCCACTCCTGACTTGTATGCAGCAATTTTTAACAGCAACACCTTGGTGGTACTGGGGATCGAACTCAGGACCCTGCGCTTGCTAGGCAGGCGCTTATTCCACTGAGCTATATCCCCAGCCCCAACAGCAACACCTTGACTAACGTGTCTTAAATCATCTGCTTATGCTCAGATCAGTCAATAGGACCGGAGAGATGGGTACTTTGATTGGCCAGACTTGGGTCATAAAACCATATCTGTGTCATGAAATCAGATCTATGACCAGGGCAGAATTAAAATTATATAAACTGTTTCCCCACCAGAAAGAAAGGGTTCTATTCCTAAAATAAAGGGGCAGTGTTATGAGCAGACAAAATCATCACAGGTCAGCCAGATGTTGTGCCACACTGCTGTGATAGAGCGCTCTGGGAGATTAAGGCAGGAGGATTGCAAGTTTGAGGCCAACTTGGGCTACAAATAGTGAGACCAAAAAAAAAAAAAGAGAGAGAGAGAGAGAGAGAGAAAGCAACACACATTCAGTACAGCAATTCGTGGCCTTAAGAATTAATGTTTTGTTACATCTAATTCAGATAGAAACACCATTCTACTGATAAAGGCGACATTCAATTAAGTTCTATGTCAAACTCAATTAAAACACTCTGAAAGAGAATCTTCTACAGTAATGTGAAATTTCTTGGAAAGTACAATGCTGCTTTATTATATAAAATACATAGATGGAAGAAATCCAGCAATGATTCAGGCCATTGATCAAGTGGTATATTTTAACGTCCTTACTCTGCGTTTCTGCTTCTCAGTCCAGTCTAGCTGGAGTCTCAAATTAGGCCACATATGTGACATCCCTTAACTTAATAATTCTCTCAATCAGGAAATTTTTGGCTGATTGAACAGCATTCTAAGCTCACTTGAGTCCACAGCAAAGTGAGCCATCAAGAAACCATGAAATGGCTAGGAGAGAAAATACAGGTGATATACGCCATTCTCTAGTAAATCTGGATATGATTTTGATCATTTAAAGTTACAGACTGCCTTGCTTTGATGAGAGGCTTTCAGGAGGTAAATGCTTCTGTGAGGCACTCATAGGTTAATGTTTCTGAATTGGCAGGGAGCAAAAGTTGCTGTATGAGGTATTACTGCCTCATCTAGTAAGTATTCTCAGGTATCACTGGCCAATGTGAGATTTGGGAGCAGCAGTTTGGATTCACTCATGTGGTAAACTGAGTGCTTTCAATGGTGTCTCTCCACCCCAAAACAGATCAGCACTGATACCCTAGCATCTAAAATTCTAACTTTAGAATCTGTTTATTTCTTTCTTCGTAGTGCTTTTAGAATAATTACTACTCCCTTACCAGAGGTAACATATTAAGTCATTCTGTATATGAATGCTGTCTGTTCACTGCCTTTTTTTCTGCAGAAGAGACATTAGTTTTCTATGACCCCTGGAAATCTGGAAAGGGTATTGGTACAAAAAGGCTATTAAAGACATATTCTGAAGCTAATTAGTTTCATCAAAGTCTGACTTCACTACTAAACAATTTCTCAATTGGAGGAGGTCCCTTAAGCTCCAGTGTAGATTCTTCTGAGATGCTTCAACAATGTTAAGCCTGGTGGACCTTCAGGCTTTATCCTATGGAAGTAGGAGCGGCAACTCTGCAAGGCGTGTGGCGATAAAAGAGCCACACCCACCTGTAAGTTAGAAAGAGTGTTATGGAACAAGAGGATAAAGCCTGTAGCAACGGTCACACCTTGGTTTGCAGGGGTAAATCAGTAGAGCACACAGTATACCTCAGAGTAGATGCTATATACTCTGCAGAGCAGGGTCGCTTAGGGAGAATTATATGGGATGAGAGTTTGTTCAGTTAATTCCCTGTATTTTATAATTATCCCTCCTTGTTCTTGCCTAACAAATTCCTCTCCTGTTTTTCCTATTGGATTTAGACATTTGTAAACTGTTATCACACCCTTGCTTAGTGTTCACCTAATGTCACATTTTTAATTCCTTTCATCTTTTCTTATAAATTGCTCTGTTACTTCCATAGGGCTTTCTCTTCCCTTATTGCTGGAAGCCTTTTTCTCCTCCTCTCTCCTTGTATCATTCTTGTTCTCCTCTCCTTTTCCATTTTTACCTCATTCTAGAATTAAAATACTGCAGTTAAATCCAGTGTTTTACTTCCCAGGCTGTAGCCTTGCTCTTTGCACCTGGGCAAGATGACTTCCTTTACCTGAACCCTTTTTCCAGTTTCTTTCAGCTTTTCTATATCTACAGAGGTGTGCTAGAGTGAGTTCTGGCTTGTTTCTTTACCACGATATAGCCTAATTCTCCAATTTCATTGTGCATCAAAATCCCCTAAGAGCAGGTTCTTAAAAATGTAATTTTCTAGCTTTCAGTCTCCTTATATTAAGTAGCAATTCATTAAATGTTATTCCCTCCTTTAAAAATAAGCACTCATAGGTGATTGTAATGTAAGTGATCCAGAGTCTAAGCCCTAAGAAATATTATAGGCCTCAGGACAGCCTAACACCAGGCTTCCATAATCACATGTGCTAATGCTTTGCCAAAGGAGATGGTGATACAGGTGATTCACAGATGGTATAGACTTTAACTTATACAAAATCATATATGAGGATGTTTTCTCTTTTGAATTCCTTTTCAGTTTCTCCTTTAGTGTATGTCTGTCTTGACCATTTCTCCAACAAGATCTAATTAAACTTTTTAAGAAAGTAAAAGTAGATCTCAAGGCCACATGTTCAGAAGCCTTTTCGAGGTAACAATATTGGACCAGATATTGAGATCATTGTTTTGTTTCATTACACTTACTTTTTTACTTTCTCTCTATTTGTGATAAATGATACCAGTTTTCATTTGCTGTACTGAGAACTTTTTCAAATAAGTAAAACTAATTTAAGTTAAAGGAGAAAAAATAAGTAAATCATAGTAAAGGTAGTAAGTATATAAAGTGAGAATTTTAAAGGAAATTTTGCTGGGATAGAAGAATTGTAATGATATTTGTAAAGGTCATTCTCAAAGCTCATATTAGAACTTCCTAAATTGTGCCTATGTCACACATTAGCTTGGCTATTTTAAATATGTTTTTTCTGAATCACCTGTTATAAATATTTTCAAGTATCAACATTTTCAAGTAAAAAAAATCAATTACTGAATTATTGTTTCATGATTATATTTGTAATTCACCAAAAATCAGTCATGCTATTCCTATGTACCATTAATTTTTAACAAATCTAGTTTTCATGGCTAAAAGCTCACAGTTTTTGTATTTGTGTTTCTACTTTTGCATGAGGACTTATTCCTTTATTGCTTTCTTTGGCTATGCTTGAGTCACTCTTATTTGACTCTAATAAATAGAGTAGCAGACACTGTAGCATGAAAAATATGTCTTATCTTCTATCTTAGTTGCAAAATCACATATATGCACACACACAGCAAAAGCTAGTAAGGGAGATTAGAATATGCCACTGTATGCCACTCTGATATAAGAATCAGTTACTGGAGCCCTAGGCCAAAGTCTGACTCCGGGAGTCTCCTATGGCCATGCTTGGCCATTTGACCTAATTGATGAAATGGTTAAAAACAGTGGTGAAACAGGAAAAGAATTTATTCAGAATAGCGGCATTGGGAAGGAGCAGGGTATCCAACATCCTGAGCCTTGTCTTTGAGAAGCTAGAAAGAGCTTTGGAGTTATATAAGGAAAGAACAAAAGTGGAAGTTGGAGGGCAAGAAGTATTCAGTGGTGTTATTGCTGACTGTAGATGTTCCCCTAAAGCCTCTTGCTCTCATAGGTAGGGCTTCAGAGAGTAACTGTATCATGCCTGTATGATTAGTCTGCTGACTGATTTAGCATAGTTTTGGGTATAAATGAATGGATATACTGAAGAGGGAAGACCCACCCTGTGCATGAGTGGCACCAAACAGTAGGTTTGTAGCCTGAATGGGATAAAAATGGGAATCAGAAGGAAGGTTACTGTCTCCTCCCTGCCACCCCATAAACTGTTCTCCTCTACCATGTTCCTTTGCCTTGGAGCCAGCTGACTATGGACTAAAACATCTACAAACTTTGCGCTAATAGAAACCTTTACTCATTTATTCTGTAGGTATTTAGTATTTTGTCCCAGCAACAAGAAAGTAACTAAGACAAGGGTCAAGTAGTCTTGGTCAAACTGAGATATAGTTGACCTCACAATGCCCTTGTAATGCCATGTAAGGGACAAAGAAAACAGTCTTTGCTGCATGGGAATAGTTTCCACACTTTTCATAAGATATTAATCCATCAGCCCTGCTGTTCCTGAAATCAACATGAATTCAAGAAAAAAGGACTGAGAAAAAAACATGTCAAAATGTAGACGCGGAGTTAATTAGGTCAATGATTAGAGATTCTAGGTGGTGCTCTAGTGGTCTGGAACAGGACATTGCAAAAGCTGGCAGTTGACAATCTGTTCATTATGATGTTGCTGCAAATCTTTAAAATGTCTTTGTTACTCTTGTCGTGGTGCCTTCATATTTAAAGGAGGAAGATTACTAGTTTTAGATGAACACTCCTTAAATGAGTAACATATCTATGTGCAGAATTGAGCAGTGATATGATCCCAAGTTTAATGTAGCAAAAGTTAGACTGATGCAACATGAAGCCAGAGAAGATAAGCTTGAATCCTGTTTTCAATTATGTATTGAAACTCTACAGACCCAAGTGAAGTCAGTGCGTTTAAAAAGAATCCTGTAAATCCCTTTCAAAAGCTCTCTCTATGTCCCTGTTACAAATTATTTTGAGCTGAAAGTAACTGAGAACCAACAAATGCAGAAAGAGTTCTGTCCTTTTCCTGCTTAAAAGCAGGGCATAAATTTCTCTTTGTGAAGGTGTTTCTTCCCCACTTCAGGAAGTGAAAAGCTACTCTTATCACTGGAGATGGAAAATCACTAAGCTGACTTTGTATAAATGGAACTTACAGACCTTACTAAAATAACACATCTTTCATTGGGTTCCCTTTTATTTTCCAGCCACTTCCCTGTGATTTATCATATCTTGAAGAGAAAGTCCTCTTTCCTTTGTTAAAATGGTATATGGTCCCTCAGTCTCTCCACTTTTTGGAGTTTCACTTCTTGTCTTTAAACTCCTGTGCACATAAATCTTAAAAAAACTATGTGGCTTTTCTCCTGTTAATCTGTCTTTTGTTCATTTAATTCATAAATCTCCAGGTATAGAACATAACTAGGAACAGAAAAATTTGTCTTCCCCACACTAGCATTTATTGAGCACTCATAACAAGCTAAAAAATTTTGTTCATTATTGCATTTCATTCTCACAGCAACTTTCTGATGTAGTTATTAATTATATATTCATTAAATACCAGATGCTTTATATGTATACTATAATTCCCAGAATGATCCTGTGTGACCATGACAACGATCAGCCCCATTTTATTGAGTGGAGAACTGAGGCAAAAAGAAGTTAAAAAATTTGCTTAAAGTCATGCCACCTGTTTGTGATAGAGCACAAGACTTGAACTCAGGCATTTTGCCTTCAAAGCCTGAACTCTTCCTGCCTTGCTATTATTCCATTTTTGCATATGAGATGACTGAGGCTCAGAAAGGAAAAGCCTAGTGGTTCATCAGTGGTAAAATGAGTATTCAGCTTGATTCTTGGGCACAGCCCTTAAGCGCCACTACCTCATCTAACAATTGCAAAGACAAATAATCTAAAGTCCCATGGCAGGGTGTGGTGATGGCAAGTTCAGCAGAAAACATTTTCAAGACTCTGTCTTATTTTTTTAGGAACAAAGCTTTTAAAGTTTGTATGTCCCCAACTGCTTTGTATTTGCTTTTATACTTTAACTATTTTTATTTTATTATTTTATCAGAATAACGGCGAATAGGTCAACATACAGACCACTCGATGCTCTGGGCTAGTTTTCTTGCTGCCCTGATCTTATGGATATATTTGATTTTCTTGTGTTCCATTTTCTGTTGTATTGACACAGTTATTGATAAAAGAATGCCCTTTGTTCAGATGCATTCTTTGGCCTTCAGTTGTTTTGATGGGTAGACATTACCTGTGGACAATTAACACCTTAGGAAACCAAAGCTTTGCTAGACCTGAAGTACTCACAGTCTACTGATGTTAAAATTTTCAGTGCCTCAAAATTAATCATTTCTCCAGCTGTTAAGTGTAGCATAGTTCTGTCTATTTTTGGCTGAGTGCCCACAATGGAGGATATTGTAGCTTTCTTAAGTAACAACTCTATCACCTCTTTCCTTCGAAACAAACAAACAAAACTATCACAAACAAGGCCTCGAAGAAGGCAGGCAACGAGAGATGACCATTTTGACTCACACAAATAGTGTGAGGTGGAGGCAATGATAGCGGTGATCTGTGGTAGGTATACATATGACAGAGACAAGTGGAAGTGAGACTAGACAAGTACAATGGCACAGGCAACAAAGGAAGAAAAATCTCACTGTAGTTGGCCTGTTCATTTCAGTTCTTTTTTAAAATATATGCCATTGAAGCTAGAGATTCCCTTGGAAGGAGGCTGTGTTATTGAATTCAGGAATGTTGTGGGAAGGAGAGTGTTCTATGAGTGATTTTCTAATTGAATAGTGAGCCAAGGTAGCCCTTCTTTCCAACCCTAAAACCCTGAAGAGGTTTTAGGCTCTGCTCTCCTTGGAAATAATATTTCCCATTTATGTAATAGATTATGTAAATCTTCTTAATGAAACTAAAAGTACCAGTTGAGTGCTGTGCAGCAGTACCCCTTTAAAAATGTTCTTGTGGAGTCATAAAAGACAGGATAATTAAAACTCCGTGCAGAGTTTAGTTCTTTGACCTCTCATTAGTTTTGGTATTACCGATTGCCATTTGTTAGAGGCCTAATTTGATCATTAGCCCCTCAGAGCTTACAGCATGCATTCCAAAGAGGGGATTCTGTGTGATCCTGAATGTGTGCCACTGCTGCACACCAGAGGAAGAAAATGGAGGAGTGAATTGCCTTGCTCCTGCACGCGCATTCCTGAGTTGTCATACTAAAGTGCTGGAAAAAAAAAGAGAAAGCAGTCTTTTCCGCATGCACAGATATCAGTCTGAGAAAAGATACTCAATGGGCAGTATGACTATTACCCTCTACAGGCAGGTTTATTAGGCATTGTGGGAGAGGATGAAAAAGATTTTTCATCCCTACAGTTTTTATCATTTAAAAAACTGGTGTCATATCACCTTATGTCACCCTGCACAGTGGAACAAAAATTGATTCACTTCCTCAAGGTACTTCAACAAATGACTGCAAAAACTTAGAGCAGGGACAGCTAGCGTGCTCACTCCTTGTCTCTCAGGGTAGGTGCTCTGTTTTCCGCATTTTAATTAATTCGTTGATACTGCTACTAGGAGTCAAAGTATGTCTCATCAGACTTTCTGCCAAAGCCGATACCTGTAAGACAGCTTACTGTTTTGCTCTTTTCCTTAAGGGAGCAAGCCCAATCGGAGAGTTGTGAGAAAGCAGAAAAACCCCATTTTAATAGACTATGAAAATTAAATATCCCTCGTGCCTGCTAAATATAACTGCCTGAAAAACTTGTTCCTATTGCCTGTTATTCCCCCAGAATATCATTTGAGACATAAAAGGGTTCAAGTTTCCCAAGTTTGAGGTTGTGAAAGAGGATTACGTGAAACTACATACAGTTTGAAAATGGGGAAGGAGAGAACATAAAATAATAAGTGTAGGAATAATAATAATAATGTAGAATAAAGTAGAGTCTTTCTCAGTAAAGTTCTACTCAATCAGCTCAGCTCACTGAAATAATTGATACTCAGTAAAACCCAGTGAGGAATGGCCATGTTACACTAACTACTCATGGATGATAATATGGTTAAAGAGAGTATGTTTAGAAATGTCTACTTCCCAGACACTTCTGTTTCAACCATTTGAGATGTATGGTTATAAAAATTTAGTTGAGTTTCTTTAAAATCTATTTAGGCCAATTTTTAAATAACAATGCAATTGTGTGGTTTAATGAAATCTTATGTAAACTGATGAAATGTGAACACAAAGTGAGTTGTTATGTCAATGAATTCTAGGTTGAGAGCCTTTGCAATACTCAATAAAAGTAGAGTGCTAAAAAATCTTTCAGAATGATTATAGATGAGAAAAAAGTAAACTATGGGGGAAATAGTAATAATTCAGGAATATGATACATTTAGATTGCTTCACTTTGGGCTGGGGATATAGCTCAGTGGAATAAGCGCAGGGTCCTGAGTTCGATCCCCAGTACCGCAAAAAAAAAAATAGGTTGCTTCACTTTTAAAAATTTGTATTAGTCATGTTTGCAGTACATAACCTCGCATACCTTGTGTGGAGTTGGTGCATTTATATAACACATCTTAATTCCTTTTTTCATACCCTTCCTCTCCCTTCCCTACTCCCTCCCTCCATCTTTTGATCCCCTCCTCATTTCAGAAAGATCTGTCTTCCTACTTCTTACCTACCTTTAGATTTGCTCTTTATTTATAGTATTGATTACTAGCATAATAAAAACCATGTAATATTTAAGTTTGTGTGTCTGTTTTATTTCACTTAACATGGTGTCTGTTTTATTTCACCTCAACTTACTCAAGTTCATGTTCCTTAATGGCAGAGTAGTACTCCACTGTGTGTAAATATTATATTTTTTATAAATTTATTTGCTGACAGACATGTAGGCTGTCACCAAGATTTGGATATTATGAATTGTGCTGATATAAACATGGGTATGCATCAAAACAATGAAGGCCAAAGAACACCTCTGAGCAAAGGGCATTCTTTTATCAATAACTGATGAATTTAAGTATTTCAGGAAGAAACATAGAAAGGACATAGTTGGATCAAATAGAATAGCTTCAACAACTATCTTTGCATGTCCAGGCTTATTTATACCTCACTTGATTGCCACAGTTATTTTAAAGCAAATCTCAGTTATAATATCACTTCCTGCCTGAGGTCTTTTAATATTCTTTCCATTTAAAGGAATCCAAACTAGAAGTTACAGATATTCAAGCAAGATAGTGCAAAATTCCAAAAGTCAACTTATACCTAAAGAAAAGGCTAAAAGGTAAAAGGTACACAATGAAAAAATGATTTTTCATGACATATCTGTTTGGACATTAAAGGGGAGAAGCTATTTACTAATCATTCTGTGCTAAAAAATGCATTGATTAAAATAACATCATTAAGATGTTTATGTATTTTAATAATTCTTTGTTTCAATGGCTTTGTTTAGCTAAAAAATGAATTACCAAGTGCTATTTGTTGGATTAGAGAGTATGTAGCCTAAAAATGATAGTGATGATGTCATATCATTGGCATCCTAAGAATGATTTACACTTCTGTCTAACAAAAATCAATAACTGGGTAATATTCTATTTTCAAGGCTTATTTTATTTAGAAAAATGAAAAACTCATAGCTTTGCAATGTATTTCATTTGAAAAATCATGACTTTAAGAGTAGCAAAATTTTCAGCTTAAGTTTTTGTCCAAATTTTACTTCTCTCAGCATAACCAATCTCATAACATTATTTTAGAATTTTTTTAGTAACTGCTCAACTTCTCATCCCTAAGACCTTCCTGATTACTATAAATGGGCACCTCAAGACACTAATGTTTTGGGTAACTCACATTATTCTGATTGTGACAGAATCAGAATTATGGATTAAGAATAATCCATGACTAAGGGTAGCATTCTTTCATGATGAATAAATAATTGGTAAAATTACAGATAAGTATCATTTAATTTATCACTCTGGTAAATTGTTTCTGAGGCTATTAACTAGGAATAGCACCGCTAAGCACAATGTACTCTGTGTAAAACATGAGGAAGATGATCATAGCTCTCTGTTCAAAGTGGAAGTACACATGTTACTTCGCTTAGGGTTAATTTGATTATAGATCATAAGTTAATATGAAACAACTCATTAACCTTACCTACTTGGTTATTTATCAGAGTTATTCAGAATATCCACTTTGCTTTCCTTATAAAATATCCTGGGTGGAAATGTCAGGGAGTATATTGTATTGTATGAATTTTGAAGTCTCCAATTTTAGAAAAGTTTGGAAGTGTATTTGGCAAGCCTTGCTGGAATAGTTTAGAAACAGCTAAGTCCAAGCAAATATAGACCCACCACCATTGAGGTGTATCTTTGCTTTCTTACATAAGCTCCTCAAGGATGTCTCTTACCTGGATCTCAGTTTATTCATTATAAATTGAATAACTTGATCAATATTTGCTCTATAAGTCTTTCCTAATTTGATAATTTTACATTCTATGAAGTACACTTCCCAAAAACAATAACTTACTGAAACAGAATTATCATCTTATTTTTCCTCTCAAAAAGTCGCTTAATTGGAAAACAATGCATTTCCTAGAAGCTGGTGAGTATTTGATGGATACTATTATAGTTTGAATTGACATCTTATGTAGCTTTGCTCAGACATGACACAATCTGATATGACCCTTCCAGGACCAGTGGTTAATCATGTTCATTTGCTTTTTATCCGGGTCCTACATAAACCTGTCTGCCAACACATCTACTATTTTGAGGAAAATAATTGCAGAGACCTGTGTTTCATTTGGAATTTTATGAGCATTTTATGGTCTTTACCAATGAATGACTAAACCATGTTGGATTTTGGAATATGACAAAGAACTCTAATTTTCTATAATACAACATTAACAACAAAAATACCCCTCAGCACAGTCTGTTCAGTTTTTAAGTCTGCTACTCCTTCAAAACTATTAAATCAATTTAAATCAAGGACTTCATCCAAAAATGAAGGCTACTCCTAGAGATATTCACATGGCCATATTCAAGTTTTCACTCGGAAGCATAGAAGCAAGTACTCCTCAACTCTGTTAATCATATGGTACAGGGTTTTCCCACTGAAACATTTACCATTGGTTTGGTAAGTCTAACTTCTCAAGCCTCAGAAATCTACAACCAGTGTTAATGATAGAACCAAAGAGGAAGTTTTGGAGAGTCATTAAGACATGTGCATTTTTTTCTTGGAGTTTTTACATACCAAAGTTTCACTTGTGGAGTCCAGACAAAATCAAAACAACTACATTTTATCACCAGGAGTGTTCATCTCCAAGGATAATACTTTTGGTTTCTCTAGCATTCAAATTGATGTTCCCATATCTAAAGCATTCTGTGTTGTTTTTTTACATGAGTTGACTCTTCTCACACCAATTTTTCTTGAATAAATCTTTGACATAATCTTATCTTTTCTAACAGTACTGTACCTTTTCATTTATTGTATCACACTACAGCAGAAAGTGACCCCCAGCCAGTATATTTCAGTTTTTCATAGTTTAACCCCTACTTTACTTCCATTCCTAATGCTAGTTCCTGTTACTGTCTCCTAGTTATAGCTGGTCACTGTGATGCGTGTGCACTGTTATGCACACGATAAGAACCAATCCCAATTGACAAGCCATTCTGCCTCTGCACTTCCCTTTGCAACCCCATGAAAACTTCCCTCCCTAAACCTTAGAGGCCTGATTTATTTGGAAATAATCAGTCAGTACCACCAATGTAATAAAGCTGATTCTTGCCTCTAAACCATGGTGCTGCTTGGTTCTTGGTCACAGCTTTGCTGTTACAACACAGCATTGGAAAACTACATGGTTAACCTGAATGCTTCTCATATCCTCCAAAAAGAGTTTAT
>PVLD010032999.1:0-14085 GCA_004027595.1 Dinomys branickii
CTCCCCTTCCCTTCCCTTCCCCTCCCTTCCCTTCTCTTTTAAGATAGGGTCTTGCTAAAATGTTCAGGCTGAGCTAAACACTCTCAATCTTCCTGCCTCCTCCTCATAGAGTGCTGGGATTACACATGTGTGCCATCACAACCAGCCCACACAGTCTTGATTACTATAACTTGTTAATAAGTTTTGACATAAACATGTGTGAGTGTTCCAATTTTGGTCTTCTTTCTCAAGACCGTATTGACTGTTCAGCTTCACTTGAAATTATGTATGAATTTTAGGGTCATCTTGTCAATTAATGGAGAAAAAATAATAAATAATCTGGGTTTTTCATACAATACATTGAATGTGTACATCATTTAGGAGAATATTGTATTTTAACAATATTAAGTCTTACGACCCATGAACACATAACATTTTTCTATACATTGGTCTTCTTTACTGTCTGTCAATGATGTCTTACTTAGTCTTGTACTGTTACTTAATTTGTTCCTAAGAATGTTCTTTTTGATGATACTATAAACGAAATTGTTCTTATCTTTTCAGATTGTAAATTACCAGTATAGTTGAATATAATTGTTTTCACTGTGCTTTTGGGGATTTCTTTTGTTTTATTTTGTTTTTCAGTGTTGGGGATCAAAACCTGGCCCTTGGGCATGCTGGGAATGTGCTGTACCACTGAGACACATCTATTTTGTTTTCTTTCTTTCTTTCTTTCTTTCTTTTTCATTGCTTTTGCATTCTGAAATTTTTCTGAATGCATTTCTTAGCTCTAATGGTATTTGACTGGATTCCTTGGGATTTTTCTCGTTATAGGATTATGTCCTTTACCAATAGACATACTGTATCTTTATTTCTTCTTTTGCAGTCTTTGTGCTGTTTATTCATGTCCTAGAAATTCATCTATTCCATCTACTGTCTCTAATTGGTTTGCATGCTATTCTTTGTGCTATTTTGTAGTCATTTTTATTACTCTAAATTTAGTGATAATGTCCTCTCTTTCATTCCTGAATTTAGTAGTCAGAATCTTCTATTTTGTCTTGATCTACCTAAACACTTATGGATTCTGTTAACTTTTTCAAAGAACAAACATTTGATTTTGTTAATTTTGTGTATTATTTTTCTACTTTCCACTCCAGTTTTTATTATTTGTTTTCACTTTTTGTTTAGTTTTTCTTTTCTAGTATCTTAAAGTAGAAGTTTACTGAAATCTTTCTGCTTTCTAATATAGGCATTTACAATTACAAATTTCCTTCTAAACACTGTTTTAACTCCCGTAAGTTTTGTTGTTTTGTTTTCATTCATCTCAAAATGTTTTCTAATTTACCTTACAATTTTCTTATCAACTGGGTAGAGGAGTGTTAGTTAATTTCCACATATTTGAGATTTTTCCAAATTTGTGGCTGATAATTTCATTCTAATATTGTTAGAGAACATATATTGTAAGATTTAGATGCTTTAAAATTTTTTAGACTTCTTTTATGGACTAACACGTGGTCTATTTCCGAGTGTGTTCCATGTGCTCTCTGGAACAATGCGTATTCTGTCATTGTTGGGTGGAGTGCTCTGTAGAAACCTGTTAGGTTTACTTGATTTATAGTGTTGCTCAAGTTTTCTGTTTTCTCGTTAATCTCTTTACTCATTCTTCTGTTTTTAAAAGTGGAACATTCAATTCTCCAACTATTAGTGTTAAGTTGTGGTTTTTGTCATTTTAATTTTATAAGATTTTGTTTCATGCCTCTTTTCCCCCTTGTAATGGGAATTGAACCCATGGGCCTTTACACTGAGCTATATGCCGGGCATTTTTTTGTCATTTTAATTTTTTGTATTTGTTTTTATTTTGAGACAAAATCTTGGTAAATTGACAAGACTGGGCTTAAAGTAGCAATTTTCCTGCCTCAGACTCCTTCAGGGCTGGGATTATAGGCAGGTGCTGCCACACCTGACTTTTGTTTTGTATATTTTGGGATTGTGCGTACATACCTATATATCTTTATCTATCAATATCTATCTATATCTATGTCTCTATCATCTTTCTCTATATATATCTCTACGTATACCTGTATATATATACATATGCCTTTATAGTAGCAGTTTTGTCTTAGAAGTCTATTTGACATTAATATAGTCACTCTCCATTTCTTTTTGTTACTGTTTTTATGACATACCATTTTACATCCCTTTATTTTCAATCTATTTGGATCTTTCAGTCTTAAATAATCTCTACCATGCAGCATATGCTTGGATTGTAAGTTTTATATCTGTTCTGCTAATTTGTGTCTTTTGATTGGATTGCTCAAGCCATTCACAATTAATGCAAGTACTGAAAGTCTAAATGTAAAATTTGTGATTAGCTTTCTTCTTTCTCTGCTCAGGAATTCTTCTTGGGCTCCCCTACCGTGCCTGTGGACTAAAATGTCTCTCAATACAGTTGGGAGCAAGTCAACTGCAGGGCTCACCAATTTTCTCATTTCTCAGGGATTCTAGTCTTAGTCCTTTATTGCTTGATGCCCAGTATCTTAAAAACCTGTTTCATTTTAATTTTATTTTGGTTGTTCAGGTGGGAAGGTAAATCTAGTCCATCTTAGCCAGGGAGGGAGATTTTTAAAAACTTTTTATTTCTCATTAAAAAGATTCATTGCAACATTAGGTCAAAATCATTCTAGGAGACATTATGGCACGTTTGGCTTTCAATGTAAGATCATTTGCTATGTGCTTTGATATTTGTATTAAGATGGCCTAGTCTTTTGTCTCAGTTATGACTTAGTAATTGAAGTTTCAGTGTTTTTCTCATTATCCCTAGCAAGGTAGAGTTTTATACGCTCTATATTAAGTGAGAAATTTTATTTTAAGATCTATGAGTTGAAAAAGAAAAATGTAGTGAGCTCAAGGTATAATAAAGTCATTTCTCCGTGAGGGTAGTGTGTCAAAACAGGAAAGTTCTGAATACCTTTTTTCCGTGGTGCTGGGGGTTGCACCTAAGCCCTCATGCATGCTAGAAAAGCAACTACCATTGAGCTACATCCCCAGCCACCTTACATGACTATCATGAATAATAAATCTTTAGACTAAGAATTAATCCTGTTATCCTACTAGACCTTTTACCAGGACTTGAATAGCTAGGAAAGATGATTAAAATAACTTCTCCAAAGAAGAGAAGTGGATGAAGAAGTAGTTGAAAGGCTGATAGGGCTTTTTACACCTTATCTAATATCCCTTGTAGTTCTAAACTTAATTTCAGTATATTCTCCACATAGAGTCAACTATCATTTTCCAAAGTGTTAAGGGAGCAGGTTAGACTCTTTAAAGACTGAACATCAGCCTAATGTTATTGTCACATTCCCACAAAAAGATGCGATTGTCTTGAAAAACAGGATTATTTTCATGTATTTATCTCACATGGGTTATAGCTACAGTAACCAACATATTTAGTTATAATTCTAAGAATTAAGCAATGTGACCATTACGTCTTGTCCTTCAGGAATGAGCATTATGCTAACATAAAGGGGAAAATAATTAAAAAATCATGTCAGACAGATGGTTTCTGAGCTACTTTTTAAAAAGTTAAAACAAAACAATAACAGAAGTCTGCGCAGGAATGTATGGCCTACATACATTTAATTCCCTAAAAATGGTGCAGAAAAAGGACAAATGCTAAAATCTTCTTGGGGGTTACAAGTGTGGAAATGGAGTGAACTATAAACTTCATAATTTTTGTAGATGCTTAAGAATCTGCTTTTCATTTCAATATTTCCTTGCTTCTTTTGTTACTGAAATGCTAATTCAGATTACTGCCACTGAAATAGAAGACCCTCTAAGATATTCTAAGGTTGAAAAGTCAAGGAGGCGATTGCTTCTGGTTCAGTTCTATGGACCCAAACATTTAATGTTAAGTATACTCAGTGGTCTCCTAAATTCTCAGGACTTTTTCTGAATGCTTTTCCCTCATTGTCACAGCACAGCACTGATGTTGTTACAAATTCCAAAGTAGCATGCAACACTGGTTCCTAATTGCTCCAACATTCATCATGCGCAAGAGACAGGAGGCAAGTTGTCTCAGTTTGTACAGCTTGGTTGCATTTCTTATCTTTGAAGTACGCTTAGGCAGCAAACTGGGATTTCAGTAGCTGTCTGAAAACCATCATCCATTAACATGTATCTCTCAGAAGAGAAGTGAATTAGACTTTCTAATGCACAATACGGTCTGATCCTATTCTGTGTATTAATTTTGCAGTTTCACTTTTGCACATTTTATAAATCAAGAGCCATAATCTGGTTTACCCATAGTCTCATGCTCACATTTTCCGGGTTATGCCTTTTGTTTTTTCAGAACATTAAAAAAAGAGTATCTTGGTGTATTTCTAAGATGTTCTCTGGGGCCATTTAGCACCTACTAATAGTTTTCTAAGCAATCATTGGAAGTGCTTAACCATGTATACTTAGGTATCTTTTAAACTTGACAAATCTCTTCAACAAATTTTAATGTTTTGAAGAAATAGTACCCTTCAAGTCCTAGAGAGAACATTTGATTACCATATATGAGGTTAGGAGAGTGAGGAAGCTGATTCTGTTTATGTACTCTTGAATATAGATCCTTCTTACTAGTGAGTTCTGCTTACTGTCAACTAGCCAATCTGTGCTGCTATTCCAGGAATTCAAGTATTGTTAAAATGTGAACCCTCAAATGAGCATATAAAGCACAGGTATGTTTGTCTTCAAGAGGCTGTGGGGGATGAATAAAATATATTTTGAGCTTTGGTTTCTGATAAAACTGACATAGTTTCTAATAAATTCTTGATATTCAATCCATCTTTCCTTCCATATCATATCAAAAAAATACTCTGTCCATTGATACAATTTCCATGCACTTATATTTCCTAGTGGCTAAATGTAAAAAAGTGACCAGAAAATTATTTAAAGGGCAAGACTAAGTATTAAGAGGCAAAGACAAAAGAAAATTAAAACAGTCAACTCAACCTCCTTAAGCAGGCACTTAAATAGAGTGTTCACATATCATAGTCCATATGGAAACTCAGCTAAATCATTTTATGTACATTTCTACACTAGTATCACTTCTATATTTGGGAAATCAATAATTTTATTAACTACTAAAAAGCTCCTTTTTTCTAGGCAAAGTAACTTTAGCACAAAGCTTCAGTTACCCCAATTTCTTCCTTTTGAAAACTGTGGTCAATTCTACCAGAGAAGGATTGCATGTATATTTATAATGGGGTAGAGGCCACCATATTCTGAAAAAAAAAAATCTTTACACAAATAACTTACATGAACACATTTATTGCAAGTAGCTCTATGGAAAAGCAAGTCAGATATATATATATACATATATAAACACTATACAGAGCTGCAAATTCACCTCCAAAAACTGCAAATGAGATGTTTACAAAGAATACAGGGGAATTTACAAAGGAAGACAAAGCAGAGCAACTCAAAGCAGAATTATAATGCAGAAATAGCAAATGTAATGAACTGTTGCCACTGTAAAGCTTTCGTTTTTACTGACCTAGTGACTATGTAGAGGTCACACACACACACACACACACACACACACACACACAATAGTTCCATCATTGTTTTTTCTTAACAGCAGCATAAACTAATAACTGGAAGGTGAGAAATATATTGGTACACATATTCTATAAAGATACTTCCAGCACAATACTGAATAAATTGTGTCTGTAAACTAAGGAGTGTCAAAGACAGTGCATATTTGTAATGCTGTACCTGTTACTATTTATATGTACTTTTGTGTTTAAGATATCCATGTGTTTATTCAGTATTACCCCTGTGGTGTACCTTCTGTAACCCTGTCTGCTGGTAGCCCCTAAAGCTTATCTGTAAATAGCATCTTCCTCCAAATAATCTTTTCTTCCCCCAGTCTGACTGCTTATGACTTAACTTACTTGAGTATAAAATGGTGACAGAGAGTTTGAAAGAGGCTGCTTAAAGAGCACACTGTTACCATATTGAACAAAAGCCACACAGCATTATTTGATTAGGTTGGGGAAAGAAAGGAGTCTGAAGGGATTGATGGAGCTGATGCCTCAACAATAATGACCAGTAACTGTAGCAGTGACTGGTCCTATAACCACATCCTCTCCCCATTGGCAAGGGGAAATAAAGAAACTTCCATTCCTTTGGTTGGTTGGCAAGGAAAAATAATAGAAATCTCCACTCAGTTCTTCAGAAAAGTTAGCTTAGTCACATGTACTAGAAGCCTGCTCAAAGATAGAAGTACATGTTCAAAGACATCAAAGAGTAGTGAAAAACTTTAAATATTACACTACTTCAAAGCTGCACGTTAAATGCAAAGCAATTTTTTTGACAGAGTTACACACAACAGGTACATCTACAATCACATGTTCACAGGTACACAGAGTACACCAGTATGGGTGTACACATACGAGCACTCACACACTGACACATCCACACAAACACACCCATCTGATAGGATGAGGTTTGTCAGCGATGGTACCATAAGCCAAGACTTGTGTGCCACCACGTAACAAAGCTCTAAGCAAGCTTCAAGACCTTTGTACCTATCCTCTGTGCTCACCGCCTGTTGGTTTCATGTACTCAAAGGTCCAGGTTCCTAAAAGCTTAATTCAGTTTCCATCAGAAGCAAGCAAAAAATGGAAGGGGAGGGAGCTTGCTCTGATTTGTTGTTTAATTTGGTACATCTTATATCAGCTTATTATCCATATAGAAACAAACCTTATAAGAGACTCCTTTTGGCTTATGTTGTAATCAGAATGTTGAATGATAAGTATATACTAAGTTTTTTGAATGTGGGAAACTGATTTCTTTATAGGAGTCCTGGGCATAAGACGGAGAGTGTGTGTCTAGGAGAGGGTCAAAAAGAGAGGAAGGGTAGAGGGTGAGCAAATATAGATTTCAAAATAAAATAATTGGTTTAGAAATGCTAAATTGACTTGCAGGCAGAGGATCACTGTGTTATATATGAACAAATAGATAACTTGCTCCTCAGGTGTGCCTTTAAAAAGTTGGAAATGCGCAGTAAGGTACCAGTTTAGTTGAAATTTAATGTGAAATGTTGTACTTTTGTTAATGAGCAAAAACAGATAATCTGACCTTTAGTTCTGCCTTTAAAATATTGAGAATTCTCCATTAAGATATCAGTTCAGTTGACATTTCATTTCTTCATCAAGAAATATTTTATATATGTTGTAATCAAAAGATTCCAGATCATGCCTACCTTCTCATCTGTATACGTTCCTTATCTGCCCTTATTTGAAGGTTTTGCGACTTCAAAATGAAACCAAGTATCATACATCATTAAAATTGGTATGGTCCACATTTACTTACATTGGAGGAAGAGGAAGGAGTTAGTAGATGCTAATTTTTACAGTATCTATTTTCTTTCAAAGACACAGATCAGGGAGGGACACTAGAAAACAAAACACAATCTAAAATTCTTGATTCAAAAATCACTGGATCCATAAGACAGCTGAAAGAATGATCTCAGAGAGTTGGGATCCTTCAACTGCCAGAATCCACTTGTAGGTTTTGAGAAATTAGGTTGCTTTTCTATTCTGAACTTTCTTTCTTTTAGGCAGATCTGGAGTAGATGAAAATGAAATTCTTTAAGTGTCACGTTTCTTCTGATATGTGTTTTTGTGGCAATGCAATCACTCTGCAAAGAAAGATCATAAAACCAGTTATTTTTAGAATTTGTATGAAGAGCTTTCATCCCCATCCTTCTCTAAAACAAAACAAAATGTAATTAAAAGTTTGGGAGGTATAGATGGAGGAGACTGCCTGGGCACACAGGTGCTAAGTAAGCTCTGGACGTTGCCTGTGAAAAATAAGCACGCGCTGGGCAAAGACTCAAGGGCAGCTACTCCTTTCACCTCCACGCTGCCGCTGCGTTTCTGAGGGACAGCAGCTCTGCACACGCTTGCACTGTTCTGCTTCTTCTGAGTGCAGCCTGCAAACGAACCAGACATTAGGCAGACAAACACTGTTTCTCCTTGCTGCACGTTTGGTCAGGGCTTCACCCTGCTATGTGGCACCATTGAAAATATTTAAGCACAACCGTGGTCACAGTCTTCTGACCCAATCACTAAATTTCTTGTAAAAGAACAAAATCAGAGTGCCAAAGAAAACCTGACTGTAATTCTCATCTAATGAAAAGAAGTATTGACTAGTGTTATTTTAAGATTGGGTCACACAAAAACACGAAGTATTCTTTGTTTCATTTGAAACAAACTAAAGGAACCCATGGAAAGCATTCTCCAGAGGAGGTTTCAAGTACGGATCTTGAGTTAAACTGTAGTACACATTTTAATGGTTCATTTTTTCCCCACGTTTTGATGCCCAGAACAAACTTTCAGCTGAAGGAAGTATTGAGTGTTTCCATTTCCATCCCACACACACTGTAGCTATTAGTCAGGATTCACTGAAGAGGTGCTTTCCTCACACTAAAAAGTTAGAAAAATAAGTACCCTAAATTAAGAAAAGATATTAAATCTTCCTCTCAGTAGTGGGCATAGGAAACTTTAGATTTTATGTATTTTATTAACACAGGATGAAAGATACTTTTGATAGCCATAGATAAGGAATTTGTGTATTTTCTGCAAAATTAGGCTAAACAATTATAATGGAATTTTGTCAAATATCAGGTAGATTTTTAACTGAAATTTGAGGCTAGAAAGATATCTCATATAATTTAGTTTACTATTTTAATATAAAAATATCCTGTGTTCACATAATAGTATACTGCATGTGCCTTAAAGGAGGTGTCTTAATACCTTAGAGGATACACATTTTAAAATTTTATTTTTCCAGAAATACACAAATTAAGCTCTAAAAACTACTTCATTATAATTACACTAAACCTGAAATGTTGGAGCATCTGTTGCTATTGGACTGTGTCTTCTTTCTTCTTTCCTTTTGCAAATGACAGTCTATATTAAAAATTTGATCCATTTCTCCATTGCTTTCTTATAACACACCAGCACTGGGTGAACGGTTGATAACCTACTAAGATCTGACAATTATATAACTTTGTTTATAAAATATGTTTATCAATTCCTGATTAACAAGCTAGTAGAAAAAGAATAATGCTTTCCAAAATAAGATAATCCCAAAATAATTTAACTTGCTTTAGAAATGCATTATGGGAACTTGAGCCACAGATTTACCTTATAATCCTATTTTACCTAGGCCAATATTAAAATGAGTTTACATTCCCTGAGCACATTCCAAAGAATAGTAAAAGGAAGTGACTCAGAAGCTTGCTGGGTGGCAAAGGAAAGCAATTCAGGATTAAAATTCAATCTTAAACAGTCTACATAATGAATACTAAAGGACAGAAAACCATACCTTAGATTCATAGCCAGCTCACTTTTATATCATTTTCACTACCATAAAAGTCAATAGCGATGCTTTTAATAATTTGGTCTGTTTTTGAGGTATTATTCCCATTTGATACTGACATGTTATAATTACTTTGTTGTGTATTCTTACTTTCAATTAATCAAAGATCTTTTTAATGACAAGTTAATCCCACCTCTTTTTTTTTTTTTTTTTTTTTTTTTTTTTTGCGGTACTGGGGATCGAACTCAGGACCCTGCGCTTGCTAGGCAAGCGCTTATTCCACTGAGCTATATCCCCAGCCCCCACCTCTTTTAATTGGTGGTAATCTTTTCAACTAATATTTCTGGGCAAGTGAGAAAAATTTTAATGGACTCTGATGGAGGAAAACATTTTCATTCTGTTTTCTCCAAAGCCTGGCAGGAATCATTTTCTTCTCAAAAACAAATAATGTAAACTTTTCTGCTTCAATCTGTATAATTATATAAACTGAACATTAATCTTTAATATAGCAATAAAGCACACATGACTTCAATATCCCTAGAAATCTATAGGGTGAGCCAAGAAGGCAGTTCCTCCGGAGTATTTTAGATCTCCTTATATGAAGCATAAACATGCCTCTATTACAATTTAAAGTCCAAAACAGCCCAGAAACGGTAAAACTATAGCAATATATCCAGTTATTCTTTTATTCTTTTTAGCTTCCCAAATCTTATGGTCAGTTATCTTTTTAAATCTATTTTTTCTAGATCTCAGAAATGATTTTTCAAATTCTTTTGAAAATCTTTACTCTGTTCATTAGTCAACATGATATCCCCATAATAACTACTGGTTACATAAGCAGGAGCTAGCAAGGAAAACATGTATGGCAAAAAAGGAAGTGGAAACATACATCTTAAAATTTAATAGATAATAATGAAATTAAATTTTTAAATTTTTTTGGCTTAGCTTAGCATGATCTTTGGACTACATGTCGGATTTTTTATTCAGTAAGAGAAATAACCATATCTTTCTATGCCCTATGAATGTGTACCAGCATAGTTCTCTGGGACTTGATAAAAATGAACTATTATCCCTTGGGGTAAAAACTGGGAATAATTGCCACTGGTCTTTACAATACAAGTCATGTTATCTCCTTCATATGTCAGATAATAAAATAGGCTTCTCCCCAGAGAAGCAAAAGTTTGTACAGAATAATCAAAAGAATCTGTAAAGGCAATGGATAACCCTTGGAAACTTCTATATCCTCAAAGGTCAGCTCACCTGTTTCACATTTACCCTTCCCTAGAAGACCCTAGAGCACTCATTCCAGTCTGGATTATCTGGACACAAATTGGGGATTATATAAGAGATTGTCATTCTAGGTCATTTTCTCCATTACCTCCTAACAACACACCCTTGGGCCACTTCACTCTGCTGCCTAGTTACTATTGATTTAAAGAATACAAATTACTGGAATTCTAATATAAGCAGTCTCCAACTTACAAGAAACCTATTGTAAGCTTCATCATTTAGTTGAAACTCAGAATTCTCATAGAGATGCTATCATAAATGAATGTTGGATTCATCTGTACATCCCTATATTTAATGTATGCAGGTCCTGAAATAACATAAACTATTTTAACTACTTCCAACAATAATTTCTGTGAGGTTTATTTGAGATTTCAATTTAGGGCTCCAGAGAAATATGTCCTCTAGCCGTGGCAACAGAAATAATGTCTCCCCAAACTCCAAAGGCTGAAAGAGTTGAGGGCAGGTAGAAGGAGAACGGAGAGTACGGTGTGCACTAGAGCTACAATAAGGGCTCCCTCAAAGGGGGACTTGTGAGGGGGACGACATCATTCACATGCCTTGAAGTATAGAGGCATAACTGATAGTCAGACATTCAAGGGTACTAATGGCTGCATATGTGAGCAATTTTCAAGATGAATTTAGAGATAGAAACTTGGTTGATATTCTATGTTTTAAGTATACATTCATGTAGAAAATTATTAACAGGCAAATTACATGAATTGTGAAAACTAAGGTCACTACAATTTATGAGGAACTGGATATTCAATAAACCCAGAAGATCTGGCCAGCATCAAACATATTGTGGTCAACTCAACCATGAAAATAGCTTGAAATACTGGCTCAGGTGCCGCTTGGCCAACAAGTGAGAGTAGAATAGGAAGCACAGCCTTGAAACTGTACAAAAGGGATCCTTACAAGGAAGACTGTTTCTGCAAGCTAAGAGCAAGCAGGCTGAAAAGTAGGAGCAAGCGACATCTAAGGACACAAATCTTACATAGGCCCTGCTTGATTTGTAGAATGTCCCTTAACTTTTTAGTCAGAGAGAGACCAAGAAAGGACATGTATTCCTGAAATTAAGGGCACAAGTCTGTCAAAGGACCTATGAGAGTAAAACTCATGGAATACAACCCAATGCAACACTAACTAATAAGGAAAGGGTTATATGGAAGCTAGCAAAAATGATAGCAATAATTTTCTCATTTCACTAAATAATATTTAAGTATGTATTTTTCCTCCTAAAGGAATAATTCCTCAGCCAGAAGTTGAAAGATGCTCTCTAAAAGAATACAAATCTTAAATAGCATGTATGTCCCCATTAAGAAAAAAATCCTTAAAAGTTCCTTTGTCTCCTAACACTGGGCCTGCCTTTCCAAAAGATAAAACTGTAAAAATTGATAGAGAAGATATTTTAATTTCATATGGCAAGAACATCATCATTACAATTTTATCAATATCTTTAAAATTAGCAGACCAATACTTGTGCTAAAAAGTGTGTTGTATTGTATTAATTTCACCATTCTAAAAACTAGTTTAAAGATCTCTCATTTCTCACTCAGGACCAAGTAATGTGTGCGGGCAAGTGATCCTCACCATCTAAGAGCCCAGCGATACTTCTTCCACAAAGCGTACTTCTTCCACAAAGCAGATTACAACTAAGTATTTTATAAAAGCTATTTTCCAATAGTGCCAATAAAATGTCTGGGCTATTTTTATATCATTTTAAAGATTTTTAAAAGGTGCTAAACGAAATGAATTTAATTTTAAACAAAGATTTTATGTTCCAACGAGAGGCTTGTTTTTTTAAGGTTCTAACATCTAGTGGCCTGACGGCCAGCAGCAAGTTTGCTTTTTAAACAAATGGAGAGCATCTATTTTTGTGGCACTTTTTCTTCCACCTGTGGTACTTTTTAGCGTGTTCTCCCCACCGTGATGGTTTAGATTAGATCATACATGGAAAGAAAGTAAAAGACTGTTTGCTGTAAACTGGCAAATATCATTTTTGCATTAGGGAAAGCTATAGAAATCTAATTTCAGTTAAGAAAATGACCATAAATGGAAGGTTACTGGATGCACACTCAATTTCATTCCTTTCAATCTTTCTGCGGGATTTAAATGGATATATGCACTATTTGTGTTTAGGAGGTAAAGATTAGTTAACTCCTCCCCAGACCAGATTCAAAGCATTTGATTCCAGTACACATCAAATTCTCTCATTTTAAGAGCCATGGCAAACAGTTCAATGTAATCAAAATTACCCAAGTCCTGGCAGCTGAACACAGATGTAACATGAATTACAACCAAATTTGCTACTGTCAAATTCTCACGAACCTATAATTTTTCCCAAGGTTTCCTTATATAATAATCTTTCATCAAAATAAAAATAAACACCTGATTAAAGGGAAGTATGATACACGAGGTGCAGCAATGGACTTTATATCAGATGTGAGTTATATGAGCAGCTCTGTCACTTACCATTTTGACTACGGAAAAATTCTGAACACAGGCTTTATTTCCAGTACTTACCATCCATCAGTAAAATAATGAATGTGAATATACTTTACAAACTATATAGCAATCTGCAACTGGAAAGTATTCCCTCAGTCAACAAATTGACAATTGGACAGCAATGTATTTCTTTGTTTGTTTGTTTCTTCTTTGAGACAGGGTCTTGCTGTGTAGTTTAGGCTGGCTCTGACCTCACTATGCAGCCCAGACTGGCCTCGAACTTGGAGTGATGCTCCTGCTTCAGTCTTCTGAGTGCTGCAATTACAAGCATGTTCTACCATGTCTGGCTCTACAACAGGACACTTTAAGTCGTACACAGTATCCCTTACTTTTACCTGTACTATCCAGCCACATCTGTTACAACATGAAGTGTTAGAAGCTTGAGTTTGTTCCCAAAACAGTTCTCTGCCAATGACTCGGAAATATTTTGGTTCATGTTTGGTAACTAGGGACAGGAAAAGAAAGCAAGAGGTCCTGTTTGAGTTCTTATGCATGTGTCACATTCTGATGTGCTGAAAATCTTAGTCCTTTGTTTAAAGTAGATATTGTGCTAGTGGCTTTTGTGCAAAGTAGATATGCTAGTGGCCAAAACTTTTATCCTGCATGCATCACTCAAACACAGAATAAAATGCCAACAACTTTAGCTCACTTTCATTGTGTAAGGTCCTCTTTAATTGTTATAGGTCAAATGCCTCATTACTCTGAAGACCTACCCAAATCTGGGGAATTGAATGTTGCCTAAAGTGAATGACCCATCACTGATGGCTGGAAAATCTGTTATGTGGAGATTTTTCTTCTAGTAATTTATAATAAGTAAGTCAATAAAAAATTTGCTCATAGCACCTATAATTTATAGCAACATGATTTGGCAGCAGTACACCTGAAAGAAAATTAGGTTTCCTACATGGTGATTATAGTGCCTAAAATTTCAAAAGT
>PVLD010033000.1:0-14085 GCA_004027595.1 Dinomys branickii
CCAAGATTCATTCATATGCCTCAGGACAAAAGTAGATCTCATGCACAAATAGTGACAAATCTTTTGACGGAATGTTTATTTAGGAGCCAGTAGAAAGGCAAATATAAATTGTTCTTTCCTTTTAAACAACTTTTGTTTGTGTGTGGCAGCAAACTAAAAGACGAAGAAGGAAAAACATGAACATAACTAAAGCAGAAGGAAAATCCCTATTTTTAAAGCAATATGTAAACACTAAAAGAATGCATTAAAAAAATGTGTTTATGGATTCTGAATCTTGCCAAAGCCAAAACAATTTCTGAGAAAATATCCAAAACGTTGTTGGTAACCTTGAACATACCATGTTCTTGTCTTTTTAGTAGATACTGGGGCCAACTTGGAATTAAAGTTAAGCTGGAATGAATGTTTTGACTTCGCAATGAGAAGGAAAAGTGTGGACAAAAAAGAGCCTGACTCAAACAATAGTTATTTGAATTTTTTTAATTAAAAATTTTAATTTTAATTTGTCTTCTTCTACCCAGCTTTGGGAATTATGTATATTGCATTTCTTTGTCTTTACCTTGCAGGAAATGCAGGAAATGGTAGATGCTAAGGAAAGGACCAGCAGTTGAGGTTCAGCCTGGGGAGTTTCCATATTCGTAGGAAACCACGGCCTCCGGCACTGCTTAGCACTGGGAATCCACACTAAGGCCTGCAGAAGTGAGAACAGGAAGATGAAACCCTAAACCGGCCCCACTTCAAAGGCAGGTGTTATGGCTTGTGTCTAGATACATCCCCAAAGCCTCATGCAGTCGGGTGGGACTTTTCAGAGGTGGCTGGATCAAGGGGGTATGATGCTGGGACCAAAGATGCAATGCTAGAATTAAAGACGTGAGTGCTACCTGTCTTATGGTAGGTAGCCTGGGTAAGATATAAGGGACAGAAAGAGGGTCACTGCTCACAGCTCGCGCCCGTGCTGCCTTCTGCCTTCTGCCCAGCATGAACTGTTTCTCCTCTGTGCTGACCCTCTGCCACTCCACCCTGCCTTGGAGCTAGCTGATTATGGACTAAAACCTCCGCAAACTGTGAGCTAAATTAACCTCTCCTCCTTTAACTTTGGGTGTTGGGTATTTTGTCTCAGCAATGAGAAATACTAAGACAGCAGTAGTTTGTTTTCATCAGCAAAGGTGTTCTCCAGAGAGTTTTGCAGATGAAGTTCTCAAACATCTATCAGTGTTGGGGCTGGGGATATAGCTCAGTGGAATAAGTGCCTGCCCAGCTAAGCGCAGGGTCCTGAGTTCGATCCCCAGTACCGCCAAAAAAAGAAAAAGACTAAAGACAACAGTCAAACATCTATCAGTGCATCACAGATCTTTCTAGGCTGGTCTCTGTGTTAGTCAGCATTCTAGTTTATAAGTGGCAGAAATAAAATCAAGCGGTTCCAAAAGAATTCACTAGCTTATGTCTTTGAAAGTTTGAATATAGATCTAGCTAGCTTCAGGCATGGCTATATCCAGGCTCTCAAGAAATGGCAGCATTTCTGCCCATCCCTGGGTTGCCTTTTTCTTCCCTTCATCATTCTTCAGCAGTCTTTCCATCTGGCCTTGGAAACCCCAGTAGATCCAGAAACCCCAACCAAATCATAACTTTATTATCCCACAGTTTCAATGAAGAATTGAATCCCTTTGGCTCTGATTGGGCCCTTTGGCCATCCTTAAACCAATATCTATGGCCAAGAGGACTGAATAGTCTGACAGTTCTGGTTTGAATCTACTCTCGCAGCTGTACAAGCGTCCACAGTCTCACACTTTTAAAGCAAGACTTGGCTCTTCAGAAGAGCTGAGTCATAGGAAGGAGGAGGAAAGTGCTCATTGTTCCCATGACACAGCAAAACGTCACTCTCCCGTGTATATGTACCCATGACCGCTCCAGGGTCTTGCTGGGTAGGAAGCATTGTATGACACTTGGTGAAGAAAAGGCTGAGAAGGGTGAGCCAAGCACACTTCCTAGTTCTGGCTCATCATCTTCCCAGCAGCCTATGAGAGGGCCCTGCTAAGATGTATGAAGCAGTCACAATAGCTAGCCCAAGGAAAAAAATAAAGAATCCTTCTACTAGTTGAGATTTTTTTTTTTTCGGGGCTGGGGATATAGCTCAGTGGAATAAGCGCCTGCCTAGCAAGCGCAGGGTCCTGAGTTCGATCCCCAGTACCGCCAAAAAAAAAAAAAAAGAAAATGTTACAGAGATTTTTTTTTTAATCTAGGAAACACGTGGCATGAAATTTGGTTAATTGTGGGGGCTGGAAGCCCTGGGTAGAGCTGCCACCTGCACTGCCTGAGGAAAGGCAAATAGGCCAGGGATATAGCTCAGTGGCACAGTGCCTGCCTGGCAAGCTCGAGGTCCTAAGTTCGATTTCCAGGACAAAAAAAGAAAAGAAAGAAAGAAAGGCAGATGGGAGGTGGCTTCCCAGAGGAAGCTGGGGCTGATAGCTGATGACTGGGCATAGACACTAAGCGGGTAAACAGTAGATGTCTATACCAACACTAAACACATTGCCTTGGAGCCAGGCCTGGTGGCATATGCCTATAACCCCAGCACTTGGGAGGCTGAGGCAGGAAGATCACTGCAAGTTTGAGGCATTTGAGCTACATAGCGAGTTCAAGAGCAGCCCAAACTACTTAGTGAAACCCTGTCTCAAAAAAATAAATAAATAAATTTTTAAAAAATACACTGTCTCATCAGCAAATACATCTCTTGCACCTGTTCCTTGACCCATGGGTGTGTGGGGTGATCCTTTGCTGAGTTTGCTTCCTAAGGGACCAAGTTCAATCCAGCCACATGTGCAAGTGACAAATGCTGCTGGGAGTCGTGCTCAGTATTGGAGAGGGGCAGGCACACGGGGCCTATTCTATCCCCCAAAGATCTCATGGGAACTGGGAAAGACCCAAAACCTGATCATTATAATGTACAGAGAATTAGGAAATGTTAGTTGAATGCTTCAGTGGTACACTTTCTATGGGCCTGAGATGGAACCCAAACTTTGCATAATGTGGCTGCTGCCATCTCTGCTGCCATCTCCTGCTATGTCACTGCTGCCCTCCCACCACCACTCCAGCCACTTGGTCATCTGTCCTCTTGGGACCTCCATAGTTGACCTCTCCCTCCTACCATACTTGCAGCTAATGGCGTATCCTTATCCTTCTGGGCCAACCGGCCTTCCCTGACCACTATTCCCCAGAGAGGCTCCCCCTCCTGACCCAGCATTCTCCACCCACTTCTGGTCAGTTCCATCTCGCAAATGTCTATATATGTCCCACTATAGGCCAGACACTTTCCCAGGGTCATTCAGGCATCACTGAGCAAACAAACCTCACTGCCTTCATGGAGTTTATGTTCTAACAAGGGGAAGAAAGCAGTAACTCAAATAATTAAGTACATGTCACCATTTCTTAGAGGACACTGGATATCACAGAGATAAATAAAGCAAGAAGGCAAAATAAGTGCTCGGAGGGGTTGCAATTTAACAGGGACAGACAGAAAAAGGCTCCCTGAGGAGATATTTATACTCAGAGCTGAGATACAGTCATGCAAATATCTGGAGGGGGAAAAATCCATACAGAGTTCAAAAATACATACAGGTAGCTCCAGTTTGGGATAGGAGAGGGCTGTAGTCTGTAGCCCAGCATTCCCCATGTAACGTCTCAGCAGAACCAGGAGGCCCGTTCTGTCTGGTTTGGGGGAAAGTATGCAGCCCAGTGACCCAACCATGTGCCCTGCTTATCTGCTGCAGCATGCAAACTGCATCCCTCCTGACTTAGTAGCATCAAACAACAGCCAGATCATTCTGCTTATTGGTTCTGTGGATCAGGAATCCAGGCAGGATGGGTTCGATTCCTGGTCCCCCTAAAAATAAAACCGGATCATAATAGGCATCCAGACAGGATGCAGTTTCATGGTGCCCAAGGCCATCGCAGGGAAGAGCTGAAGCCTGGGTGGGTCCCAGCCCTGGGGACTTGAAGCACCTAAAAACATCTTCATTCATGGTACAATGTCCACCATGGCACAAAGGACAAGCTCGCTAGGATCCTGCCACAGAGGGTCTGCCTGTCGGCTCCTCGTGTGGTTTAGGCCTTCTTGAAGCACAGTAGCTCCTGGTGCTCAGCTTCCTTGCATGGCTGGCTCAGGGTTCCAAGAGCAGATGTTCTAGCAAATCAAGTATAAGCAGAATGACATTTTCTTGACCTGGCCTTAGAAGTCACATAGCACAACTTTCACTAGTTGGAAGTCAAGAGCAAAGAGAGAGGACAGAGATACTACCTCTAGACCAGAAGACTGTCAGAACTCTGGAGCTCCACTGTAACAACATATAGAAACTAACACAAAAGGCACCGCAGGTTTGGCTCCTTCTCTTTCTCTACTTGATGCCTGCATGTCCCCTCTTCAGTTCCTGGGACCACATCCCTGATAGAACCAACCACAGTGCTTGTCCCAGGCTCTGCCTCTGCGGGGCCCAAGCAAAGCCCTCTGGCCAGCCCCCGCCTCAGACAAAAGTGGGACTTACAGATGTGATTTAGTTCAGACACGAATGGCTCCGAAATTGAGCCCAGTTCAACCGAACAGTGGGTGCAAAGGAAACCCTCTTGAGGACCTTGGGACGTTGTCTCACTCTGCTTACCTTCCCAGAACTGCTTGGGCCTCCTCGTTTTCATTTCTCTCTCCTTCGCAGCTGCCCACTTTTATTGGCAGCACAGTACCTGGGCAAGCTTCAGAGCAACCTTTAAGTCTACTCCATGGAGAGAAGGAACACCGGTGGTTGCATAGGGACGAACCCAAGTGAAAGGCCCCTCTCCTTTGATTTGGCTTCCTAAGCCCTGTGACAACAGGCAGATCTGAGTGGATTCAAACTGAAGCCCGTCTGAGCATCCCCACCCCAAGAAAACATCCTGTGGTACTTTGTATTTGTTTTCTCTGCAGGTGACTCATCTCTCTCCCACCCGCTCTGAACATCAGAAATTCAGGCTATGTCAAATATAGCACCAAACTCTTTTCATAGCAGTCACCATTACAAGGGCCATTTTTAGGCCCTGTGTCCTCGACCTTCTCAAAAAGTAGCCTCCAGCAGGGTCATAATAAAGAGCATATTTGAAATCTGGGCTAATTTAGAAGCTATTTCCAAGAACTTCACTGATTGATTTATTGCCAACATGGCTGTTTTGTTTTGTTGTTTTCATCAGAGATCTGCTGTACAAAATCATTTTTCTGCACCTTCCATCTCGGAATGACAATTATTGATTCAGATTCTACCGGCAGGAATGACCACGACGACGACAGTGGTGATAATGACGAGGGAGGTGGTAATGAAACACTGGGCAAAGGTAGGAAGTATTGCATTCAAACCGTTTACTAGAAGATGGAAAATGTTCCTTCCCCACTCTAACTTCCTGGTGCATCTAGTTATGATTTTAACCTCATGGAGGTATCCATAGGTAATCACTTAAAGTTACAATTTGAGAACCTTACCCATCAGACACACGGGAACCCGGACAGCGGGGGTCACATCGCTGCTCCACATCTCCTGCACTGGTGTTCTGCAAGTGGTTGCTGTGTGGCTGTCTAGGGCAGCTCATTGTCCTAGCCCAAAGGGGGATCATTAGGACCTCCTGCCTTGGGCAAACTATGGAGTTCTTTGGGGAAAGAAGTGTTTGTCTGAAGACACATCAGGAAGTCTGGTTGCTCTTTCATGGGCCCTGGGGGGGAATCATCTCCGCAGGGAGCCATCACCTGGGACAGTTTAGCGGTTGGAGAAATCAGAAAGGGGCCACTGAACCCCTTGAACCATTGTTTTCCTTTTGAAGCAGACCAGGCAAGTTCGCAGTCATCTCTGTGAGTCAGGCCGGTGTGCAGCGGCCACCTCCACATGGGTGAGCAGCAGGAATGGGCAGGTGAAGAGCCAGCTCACCTGGGTGCTCCCAGGTCCCTATTTTCTCTTTTCTTCCAAATAAAATAAATAAATAACATCATTTTCACACATCATGTAAGGCAAGAGCGAGATGTATATAGAAGTGAAATATTAATCAGACCTACTCCTTTAATTAGAGACTGTAATCTGGGCGCTGTGATTTTCAAAGTCAGTGAAATGCTAAATCGAAGCATGTCAGCTGGTATCAGATGGCTCCCCAAAATAACATCGCCAGGCCCCAGATCCCTTGATAAAATATCCATAAAGAGTTTCACGATACATAAAAAAAAAAAAATTTTTTTTTTGCAACAGATTTGGCAGAATTTCCTTCCAGTTTCCAGCTTTCCAAGGATGATTTCACTCCAAAATGCTTTTTAAGTTTACAAAATGTGCTTGCTCTTACCTTCCCCCCTCTGCTGAATTGTCTCTTCTACATTTTGTAGTTCATTTTAAACCTGGAGTTGACGATTTCTTCAGTGCTGAGTCACTGGAATGAGAATGGCCTGATTCTCAACGACATGTGGGCAAAATGAGGAGTGCGAAGCCAGGATATGAGCAGCACGGTGTATTCCTGAAGAGGCTAAAAAAGCGGCAATGCTGCTGGCCAGAACCATCTCTGCGGCTCTCCGAGCACAGCCTTCTCTTATAAGTTAAGTATTTTTATCTCCCCAGCTAGGCCGTATGTGCTGTGAAAACAAGATCTGATTCTTCACTCTCCTAGCACCATCCACTATCCCTTGAGTCTGAGAACAAGAAGTCCTCAGAAAATTCTTCCTGACAGCTTGATTATTGACTCTGAGAACCATGAGATAAGGGACCTTAGCGTGAGCCCGAATCCTTCAAAAAGAAGGAAAAGACTTGTCCTCGTGAAAAATAACTGCCACGGGCTGGACTGTAGCCCCCCCCCCATTACATTTGTACATGAAGTCCTCACTCCTAGTGCTGAGAACAAGACTGTATTTGGAGACAGGGTCTTCGAGGAGGAGGTGACAGTGATGAGGGATCATCAGAGTGACCCTCTCTGGTACAGACAGTGTCCCGGTAAGAACAGATGAGGCCCCGTGCAGGGGAAGACCTGGAAAAAATGCAGGGAGAGACAGCCCTCTGCAAGCCACGGAGAGAGGCTGCAGAAGAATCCACCCAGGCTGATCTTACCTTCCAGCCTTCAGAGCACTGGCGCTTCTGCCCCGTGGCTTTTTCCGCGTTACGGCCACGGAAACTGACACAAGCGCCAGCTTCCTTTCCTGGGGCTCCGGCTCAGGCACTGCCCGTCGTCCTGCAGCCCATGCTTTCCTTTGAACTTGAGCTTAAGTATTCCATGTTTACTGGCCAGATAGAGCTTCTGTCAAATATGTTGTCCCCAAAGATTCCCAGTGATTTATAATCTCCAAAAGTGACAGAAGTCAATGGCCTTCTCCTAGGTGTACCTGAAATGTCTCCCCACTCTGCCCCGCACCAGCTTGTCACTTTCTCTTGTCATGTAAGCCTGACAACAGCAGAGGGTGCACTGGGGGGGGGTGACACAGTAAAAGAAAAAAAATAAACAGATTAACGCTTGTTTAGCTCTAAGTATGGCACCAACTCTATCTCCCTGCCGGCACTTCCCTCTTTCGACTTCCATGTCACAAACCCCCAGGGTCGCCCGCCTCCCTTCCCTCCGCTGTCCTTCCCTGCTCTCCAAAGCCCCTCCCTGGCTGTGCCCTCACCCCGTGTTCCCAAAGCCTGGGCTGAGCATGGAGGGACCTGGTCTTCTGGGCACCAGCCTGGGAGAAGCCACAGGTGCCATCTGGGGGTCATTCTTGGGCTTCCCTCCCTGCAGCCCGGGTCCCTTCCCTGCTCTTCTCTGTCCTGGGAATGACTCTGCAAGCAGCATCTCCAGCTCCCACCTCTGCTGTTAGTTGAGCTGCTGCTGGAGGTCACAGGCAGGAGGGCGATGTTCTTCCCTGCACCCGCCCTGCTGTGCACAGTGTGGCTGTGGCCGTGGGCAGCCCTTCCCTGAACCCTGCAGGGTCCCTGGGCCCCACAAACCCCGCCTTCCACAGCCCCCAGCCCTGGGCTGCTGCAGCTCCCCTCTCTGCCTGGGCCCCTCCCTGCTCCCCCACCAGTCCGCCTCCTCAGCCACGCTTGTCATCTTGTCCTTCATCTTGTCATCTTGTCCCTCAGATCCCACCACGCTCACCTCACCTCACTCTGCTCATCCTGCCGAGATGACCTCGGGGGTGACAGGCGCACACAGACTCCATAACCACGCCCAACCCCGCTGTCCCGGGCTTCAGCCCCGTGGTCCTCACAGGTGTCCCTGGCACCTGGACTCAGCTCCACGTGTTCACCCCAAAGTAACCTCCAGGTGTCCCTGCCTCGGTACCTGGTGACTCCATCCATCCAGGTCCATGCAGGAACTCCGGGCATTCCCTGACCCATCTTCTCCCTCACATCACTAGCTCACTCCTATTGGGATGGCCTCTGAACACCTCTGATCCATTCCTTCCTCCTCTATAACCAGCTTCCTGGTCCAGAGGACCACCCCAAGCTCACCCACGTGACAGCCTCACCCGTCTCATAGTTCACCGCTCACTGTTGCTCCCAAAGTACAAGAAAGATTATGTCACATCACTGCCTGAGCCTCATGGAGGCTTCTTGGAGCTCCTGAAGATGCTCCTGAGCCTCCAGCATGGCTGACAAGACCCTGCTTACTCCTGGCCCATCTGTCCCTTCCACACCTTCCCCTTATTTCGTACTTCTCCATTTCCATCCCGGATACTTTGCTTCAGTGACATCGCTCAGTCTTCTCAACTGGCCCCAGCACATTTGACCTCAAGCCTTAACACCCTCTGTCCCTGCCTGCCCTGGACTGGCCTCCCTCCCTTGCTCTTTTGTTTTGTTTTATTTTATTTTATTTGTTTTGTTGAGACAGCATTTCTCTGTGTAGCCCAGGCTGGTTTCAAACTCAGAGTGATCCTCCTGCCTCAGCCTCTTGAGTGCCAGGATTATAGGTATGTGCCACCATGTCTGGCTTCCCTTGCTCCTTTGCCTGCCCAGATCTTCACTCCTGGTCAAGTCTGTGTGGATTGCGCTCAGAACTGGGGCCTCTTCTGGGTCAGGCACTCCACCCACACCCCCATAACATCCTGAGCTGTCTAGACACAAATGCACCAGGATATCGCTGCTGGTCACTTTCTTTGTGTTCACAAGCCAAGATCTGTGACTTCCTTGTCCACTGCCCAAGACAGAGCACGGAGAAAGCTTAGAACAGTGAAACTATCTTGGATAATGCTATAATGCCGCATCCATGTCACTGAACAACTGTCCAAACTCATAGAATGTACAAGAGCAAGAGTGAACCCTAATGTGGACTTCGGGTGATAATGTGTCAACACAAGTTCATCAGTTATAGTGAATGTACCTTTCCAGTACCAGACACTGATGGTGGAAAAGGATGTGAGGGTCAGGGATATGTCAAAAGCCTCTGTACCTTCTGCTTATTTTGGTGTTAATCAAAAATGCTCTAAACAATTTGCAAGTGTTATCTCACTCTGATGGGACCCATATGGCCACATGCCCTATTGTAAGCCAATCCTGATGATAGGGGGAAATAGTGTATGTTCATTGGCTTAGCCCCAAGTTATATGATCACCACTGAACCAGTCACAGTGGGGAGGGATGTGATCCTGCTGTGGACCCATCTCCAGGTTAGCGACTGTTTTCAGGATGAAATAACTCATCTTTCTTGGCCAGTGTGGATGCTCCAAACTGGAGTAAGTAATTGACTCTATTTCTAACTTTGGTTTCTCCGCTTCTGTGTTAACTTGGACCCTCTAACTGCTGGGGGTGAGTACGGGACTTACAAGGACATGGAAGCTGAGGCCTGGACTCCAGGACCTGTGTGGTAATAGAGGAGGCAAGACACAGGTGCACACACGGTCATGCAAGCACACGTGCCCATGTGAGCACATACATACCACACTACACTTTCCTGCTCGTGCGCGCGCACGCACACACACACACACACACACACACACACATCGTGGAAGAGAAGGTTCTGGGGGTTAATCCTTTGCTTCCCAGAGACCTGTACCGCACATTCTACCCATCACACATGGCTCCACCTCTGGTTGACCTGAGGTATGGATTAGTCCACCTCTGAAAACAAATGTATTTGTTAAAAAACAAACTTTCAAACAGTTGAACAAAAGCAGGAAGGTGAGATAATAACCAGTGATAAAGAGCTGTAAAAGTAATTCTCTGGCACAGGAGAAGCCCAGAAGACAGGGACTCCCAGAAGATCCCCAGACAGACAGACGGAGGAGGTGAGGCAGGAGGCCAACAGCAGCACTCCCAGCCTCCTGGCACAACCTCACCCACTGCAACACCCCACCCAGCAATGCAGCTTTAAGGGACCCCAGCTGGAAATGTTGTAAGAGTCTATAGTGACAACTTCCAAGACCAATTAGGACTATGAGCCACCAGGGGAGGACATCACTCTGGGAGGCTAAAGAAGTGCCCTGCTCCTTCTCCAACTACCTACCGTTTTTTGGGGGGGAGGGTATACAGAGACAGTTCTTTGGGTAGAGACAAAGCTGGGAATAAGGCATCTTTGAAAACTCTGGACCTGTGCATACCTATACTTTGTCTCTAAACTCAAAAGTATAGAGTACAAAGAAAATTACCAAGCCGATAATCAGGGTTTCTCGAACCCCAGCTCAGGTCACCCCAGGGAGCCAGCAGCATATGACCTTGAGGATGGCTTTAGAAGGTGACTGACACCTGGTGCAGAAAGAGACAGTAGTTAACAAGCTTCCTCACGCTGACTGGTTTCTCCAGAGCAGCGATGAGAGTGCCAGAGACAGCATTTCTCAGTGATCCCGGCATGTCATTCAGCCCCTCTTTCAAGAGGTTTTCTGTAATCTTATTGCTGCCATGAAGTGATTTGCAGGTGCCATTCTGTTAGTCCTCTCACTCCCTGCCCAGAAAGTGACACAGATGTATTTGCGGGCCCAGCAGGGGAGGTGACACTGGCAAAAAAAACGGAAAAGCAAAAAGCAAGTCTAGGGACTAAGTGGTTCCCAGCTTGATGCTGGAGATCCATGCAGGCTGGAGCCTGCACAGCTCTGCGGCCTCAGGCTCTCCCCCTCCTCATCCCAAGAGCATGATTCTTCCTGCAGGGCCACCTGACAAGTCTCAGAGCCAGAGGCTGCACAGCCGGGCAGTGGTCCCAGGGGAGTCAGGAAGGCCTCCACGGCATTCGGGCAGAGGGCGATGGGCACGCTGGTGCCCGCGGATGCTCTCTAGGACTCCTGAATTGCCTGCCTCCCCTTCAGGCCGCCCTTCTGGAAGAGCCCTCAGTGGCTGTCTGAACGTCACATGTGGCAACATACTACAGCATTTCAAAAGTGTATCGCAAAGCCTTGCTGGAGGATGAGCTCAGGGTAAATCCCTTCCCCTGCTACCCAGTGCTGTTTCCCACACTGGGGTCACAGCTGTCAAAGTCCCACTGTTAAACAGCCCAGGACCTCACCTCTGATGCTCCAAGGCTCTTCCTAGAGGCAGGACTGTGCAGAAGCCAAGAGAACAGTGCTGTCCTCAAGGGCTTCAGGCACCCTTCCTCCCGTCCCGCGCACACCCAGAGCTAACAGACAGAGTTGCCAATTGTCAGAAAACAGGCGGCCCCTCTGGGAAGGGCGGGCCACACTTTCCCGAGCTCGGCTCCATGCATCAAGCCCAGGGCTGTCCCTGGGGGAGACGCGTCCAAGCTGGTTCTTGGCTTGCTGCCTCCTCAGCGCCTCCCTGACTCAGATTCCCTGACATGGAGTGCTGAGTCCCTGTCCAGAGCTTTCCCTCAATTTTGATGGGTATATATTTCCTGAGGAAGATTTTTAAATCACCCACCAACATTATGGGTTCCCAATACCACACAAAAAATTTCATGGGTTTCCAAGCCAGCACATGTTGTAACAGAAAAGCTCAGTTTAAAATCAGAAGTGGATCATCACTCTCTCTGATAGTTAGAGAAGCATTTAATCCAGTTAATTGACGAACAGTCATGAGAGCACTTTTATAGTCACTTTATGATAGTCATTTGTAAGGATACTAAGTTGAAAACCCTATTAATTGATCAAACATTAAGCAATTTGAAAGGTATTTTTAAACAACTACTCTGGGCAAACACTGTTAGGTGTGATGAGGTGTGCTAAGAAAAGTGCCGCAATTCAATTAAATGGAGCAAATAATGACCAGCCCTGCCTTATGCTGAGGGCTCTGCTAGGTTCTGAGGGGCAGGAGCAAGGTCTGACCACTGTGGGGTGACTGCAGGAAGCGGGGTACTCACTAAATTCGAACCTGATTGCACAAAGGCTACAGGCTAAGTGGGACACCAGCCAGTGCCCAGGCTGCAGAGGTGGGGCTGAGAGCTCACAGGACTCTCTCTGCCTGGATACCATGGCTGGGAAGGACGGGGTGGGCCGGGGAGACTGTGAGCACCGCCCCAGACCTGGGTCTTCAGGACAGAGCCAGCCCCACCCTGCTTCGGACCCTGGAAGTGAGAGGGGAGGTGGCTGTTACTGCTGGGGAGGGGTCACAGGAGGCATGCCCACAGGATCCCCTGAGGACTCTGACAGGGCACCAGGAGTTCATGAGGACATAAGGGCCGTCCTGCCTGGGGACATGGGTCTGTGTCCAGACCTGGGCCAAGCTGTGAACCGCTTGGGCCAGCACAGGCAGGAAGCTGTGATGCATATGGCCCCTCTGTGCCCAGTTGTCCCCGTGCACTGATGGAGGACCCTGTGTGTGGCTGCTACCCTAGCTGCATCCTGTCATTTGTGAGGTCAGTAAGCAGCCATGAAAAGTTAAGCAAATATCACCATGGGGCTAACTGGCAATGACTATGAATCTTGGTGATGCAATTCAGAAAAGGAGTAACCCTTGACAAGGGGCCACTGGCCGCTGTCTAGATCCAGTTTGGGCTATCCTGACTGGGTGACAGTGTCACTGGGGTCCCCTGGGTAGAGACCAGGGAAGGCACAAAGACCCTGCAGAGCCCAGAGGGCCCCAAGTGTAACCAACTGGCCCCAGCATCAGTGGTGGACACCTGGCTGCGGCTGAACCCCAGCTCCTCCCAGACCAGGTCACCACTCGGCCCCAACCACCAACCCTGACCTCCTGGGGGACCTAAATCACAGAGAGACGCAGGTGCCCCAAAGCTGGAATGGATTCATCTTGTTGGTGACACAGGGGCCCCAGGAGCTCCCCAGCCCTTCCCTTCCAATTCTCCTGAGTCCGGGGCTCACCGATGTTCTGCCACTGACTGGCCCCAAAATCGAAGTCTTGAGGCTGGGTTCAGCTCAGGCATGTAGCGCTGCCTGGCCACACAAGACTCTGGGCTTAATGCCAGCACAACAAAGACCAAAGTGCCCAAGAACCCAGGCTTTTCTGCTGGTGACTTCCACACTAGGTGCAAGGCCAGGGCTGGGGTCTGCCCCTCCCTCATCACGCAGTGCTCAGGGCCTGAATGTGGGGAAAGCGGGGTTCCCCACAGGATAGATGGCCACCGACGGGGATGCAGTGAGCTCCGCCCCCCCCATGGCAGTGAGACCGACAGTGAGGAAGAGGACGCAGTGCAGCCAGGTCGTGGAGCACGCGTGACAGCTGTTCTCCTTTACCCTGAAACAGAAGCCTGCTTTTGTTCTCCTCTCTTGTAGAAAAAAGGAGCTGAGCAAATGGGACCCCGTCCCAGCCCTAGGGGACAAACAGGACTGGGCAGGGGCTTGAGGAGCCACCAGTAATCCTGTCCCCCTGTGCTTGTGCTCGCTCAAGAGTGGGCGAGTCATCCTGTTCCAGCCAGGCAAAACCAAGGACAGCTGCCCGGGCCTCCGGGAAAGACTTTCCACGACACACATGGGAACAAGCCCCGCTCTCCTCCTCCTCCCTTTTAGACTCAATCTGGAGATGCTGGAGCCACAGCAGCCACTGTGAAGCGCTGCGGTGATGGCTAGAGACTCTCAGAGGTGCAGAGGTAGAGGCCTGGCATCCTCGAGCCATTGAGTACCTCAGAGTGCATGGCCTCTTCTGGCCTCCTGTGAGGTGTGTGAATCACCGCCTCCGCAGCTGGACCCGTGCTCCTCAGATGATGGCGGCACATGGAGCACCCGGGGCTGTC
>PVLD010033001.1:0-14033 GCA_004027595.1 Dinomys branickii
AGTTCCAAGAGCTGGTCCAGAACTGGAGAGGAGAGGGCGCAGCCAGGAAAAGAGGCAATGGTGGTTGGGAACTGTGGTCAAATCCAGTGTGAGGATGAGAGGTTGCAACAGCCACTGAAGCGGAGTCCCCACCCTGCAGCAACCTTCCTAATCAGCACCTGGAGGCAAGATGGAGCCAGAGCAGCCAGTGCATATCCTACCACACCCAGCTCTATGCCTGCCTCGAGGCTGTGGCCTCCTGCCTCTCCACTGTGTGGGCGGCTGCCAGTGGGGAGCGGTGGGGTGCATCGGCAGCGACTGCAGAGCCACAGCAACTCCCAGGGATCCAGCCAAGGTACAAACGGGAACTGGAGCACAACAGCAAGAGAGCTGCAGATGGAGGTGGATCACACAGCCCCATGCCCTTCTCACTCCAACATCAAGCGGGAAGCATGAACTGAGTTACTGGGCTTCAGCTCCCACCCTGAACACCCTCTGTGAGCACCTTGAGCCTCGTTGGCCTGCGCAATCACCACCTGTTCCTGACAGCAATGGGACGAGTCCACAGGCTTCAGGACTCACCCCAAACTATTAATACGAGCAACAAGAGTGTCTCCATACCGCTTGCATATATGAACCTTGTATGAACCCATGGCGACTGGGTAGGCAGCAGACAGAGAACCTCCTGGAGGAATGCCAGTCAGACATAGGAATATAGCAACATGTGAAGGACAGAAAGGAAAGAGGTGGATATGCTGAATTCGACAAGGATCTGAAATGGGAACTGAAACCCTCAGAAAGACTAAGCAAAACCTCCTCTGGAGGAGGGGATCGGAGATCTGCCATGGTGCAGTCGGAGGGAGACGAGACAGAGAGGGAGGAGGTTGCCGCTCCAAGCACACCCTTGGCCCATGCCCCCATTTTGGCATTCGCAGCTTCAGCTTTGGAGACCCATTGCCCAGCTGCAAGGGGTGGGGAACGGTAATGCTGGAGATCAGGAGGAGGTGGGAGGAGAGGAAAGGGCCTCTGGCATCAAGGCAACGGGACAGAGCCAAAAGGATCACAGAGGGTGCCCCGATGGGAGCGCGTGCCCCGCGGCTGCTCCACTGTGGGCCCCACGGCTGCTCCGCAGTGGGCCCGGTGGCTGCTCCGCTGAGGGCCCCACTCAGGGCACCTCATGGACTGGACCCGCCCCCACCCATAGCACGAAGACAGGGTGGAGCCGGGCGGTCCGCTGTGAGCATATGTGCTTTTCCACCTCCAACCATGGCAGTTTGTATACACCCATGTATGTTATAGTATAGTCTGAGGCAGCTATATCTCTTCCCAAGGTGAGAGTCCAAGGATATAGATAAACCCAGGAGTACAGTTATTATCACAGGGAAAATGACTGATTAGGTGGTAGAGCAATGGAGATGAGGGAGGAGAAAAATTGAATGATCAAATGGGCCATCATCTGTGTAAATGAGTAACAAAGGTGAAGGTAACATTATGTAGGACAGCATGCAGAGCTAATTCCCTTCTATATTCTCTATAATTCTGTATTTCTTCAATTGTTTTTGTATTAACAGAAGTGAAGATAACTTTATATTATACAGCATCCAGTGCAAATTCCCTACTGTCTTCTCTATAATTTGGTATTTCCTTTAATGTTTTTGTGTTAACTAATGTGAAGATAACTATGTAATACAGCATCCAGTGCTAATTCCCTACTATATTCTGTATAACTTTGTATTTTCTGTATTGTTTATGGCTTTTCTGGTTCATATGTCTCCATTCTTTTGTCTTTAAAATAAAATTTGAAAAAAAAAAAAAGAAGAAAATTAATTGAAAAAAGTAAATGATTTTTTCAATGCCTGTCAGGGGCATATAATCACACCCATAAATGCTAAGTTGAATTCACCCAGAAAGTTGTGAGCAGCCCAGCAATTAGTTCTTGCATCCTCTGCTTCAGGTTCCTCCTGGAGTACCCTCTCAGGAGCCCCTGGGAATGCTCAAGTGCTTGGCCATACCCTCATTTCTTACATCAGAAATAGAGGATCACCTGACCTGGAGTCACTTTGCTTTACTGGAAATGCCTAGGGGAAGAAGGGCCTTCGTGAGTGGTTTTAGTTTTCTGTCCCTCTGTACTGCGCTTGGCTTCATGTAGGAAATAGACACCATGCAGAGAATCCAAGCTTGTCACGTGCCTGACGGGTGGTTCAAACAATTCAGTGTGACAGTCCCCTTTTACTCTGTGGTGAGCAGAGGACCACACAGGACCTGATATCACATAGGTGGACAGTTATGTGAAAAGAACTTTTATATATGTTCTCAAAAACACCAACAAATTTTGCAGTGTGTGTACACAGACTGCTTTGGTCATTTCTGATATTCTGATTATATATGGCATTATGAATATGTCAAGAGGCCACTCATTTACAGGATGGTGAATGTTGGCTGACATCACTCTGTACCTTTCTAAGCTATCACTTTTTTTGTAAACATGAGATAGAGAGATAAACATTGTAACAGAAATGAAAAAGAAATATTAGCTACCTTAGAAGCTTTGTTCTAGTGGGAGATGGTGGCACATGCCTGTAATCATAGAACTCTGGGAGATCGAGGCAGGAGGATCAAAAGTCTGAGGCCAGGGTGGGCAATTTAGCAAGTTGGTGAGAGCCTGTCTCAAAAAAACAGGTGGAGCTCAGTGCAAGGGCCCTGAGTTCTATCCCCAATACCAAAAAACAAAACAAACAAACAAAACCTCTGTTTGGAGTTATTTCATGAGAAGAGAGGTGAACAGGGTAGACATGCAGCCCAAAGGTTTTTGTATAGCATCCCTTGGTCATCAACACCTTCTGCTGCAGATTATTCTACACCTGAACTTGGGAGTGAATAAGAGTGAAATGGGTAGCATTGAGATCATAGAAACATGTGATACAAATGTCATTAAGCTATAAAGAGATGACCAGTCTCCTAGCTGAGAGGAGAAATGCTAGTTGGATGTGGAAAATGGCAAAATGTGACAATTTCAAAGTGCAGATAAATACTTGCTGTTATATATTCTTGAAGTAATATGAAGTGACACAACCCATAGAGAGGGGAATATCTTTAAAAGGTAACCATACACTTACACCTTGACCCAGTCATACTACACTGAAGGCTCTACGCCATAGAAATATAGAAAACTGTGGGTCTAGAGCTTGCACTTTTTAGAGTGGGAAAAGGCTGTAAAACAATCCAAATGTGATACTATCAGAAAGGTGCAGGAGACAACTTGAAAAGTTTCCCACTGGACAAAATTTGGAAATCCACGTAGGAGAAAAGCACAGTTTATGCAAACACTTCTCATATGTTTGTATCTCTGACGTCAACCCACCTCTCTCACTCCTTGTTCTCTGGGGATGTGGGGAATTAGTCACGTCCAGGAGGTGACTCCCTCCGTGTGCTGCTGCAGTGAGAGAAGGCAGAGGAGGCTGAAAGAAAGCTGAGCTGAGGCCAACACAGCAGATCTATAACAAATGTCTCTCTAAAGCTAAATCCACATGCAGAAACAATACAGGCATTGTCAAACTCATGTCAGTGTGCTACACATTGTGATATGTAAATAAAGTATTTTATTTACTTGATAGTTATTATATTTTTCTCAAAGAAATTGTTTTGTCTTCATAAGTTAGTGTATGTGTATCTACTCATCAGATTGAAGGCCTTGAAGCTCTGGGAAGCATTTCAAAGGATGTTGCTTCACAGGCAAACAGACTTCTCATTCCTCAAGGGTAGCCACCTAGATTGAAGTTGCATAGAATTCCACTTCTTCCTCAACCTCTGCTGACTTTCTCCTTCCAACTCCACATGTTTCTCCTACAGAAGCTTGAAGGTGAGTCTTTCTGCCAGGAGGAGCTCCTATAGGCATATGTGGATCTTCCCTGGAAGCATACAGACTGAGGAAGGACAAGCACTCTTCCTGCCACAGCACCTAAGTGGGCAGAGGCAATTCAACACGTGAAAGAGAAAAGGTAGCATGGCTTTTTATGACAGGCAAGTTAGATGCTCTTCCATCAGAGTACAAAGTCTGCAACTTGTAGATCCTCCTGACTCAGCAGTCCTACCTGCCCACACAAAGATTGGGCTATATCACACCAGCCTTGTGGACTCTTCCATCTCTAATACTGAAAGGCAACTTCATCCCCTTGCATAATTTTCCTATAGTTTCTACTGATTCTTCTTCTCTAGAGAACCCTAACTAGTATGCCAGCATAGATTTTTTTTTTTTTGAGATAGGGTCTCACTATATAGCCCTGGCTGCCCTTGAACTTACTGTGATCCTCCTGCCTCAGCCTCCCAAGTGCCACCACACCTGGCACCAGTATAGATTTAGATATCACTTTCCCAGAAGAAAAGCAGAACATTTTCCTGAAACCATATAGTTAGGGGGAAATATAAGTCTGCTAGTGGAGTCTGTTATATTTTTCTTTAAGGAAGACATCTTTTAATATTTAAAACAAACAAAAAAGCTGAAGAGCAGAGTAATGTGACAAAAAGAAACAGCATGCCCTGAAGAATGTGAATCAGTTAGGGTGACCGCCTGGGAGAGTGTCACACATTCCTTAAAGAGCCAAAGTATCTGCTATTCGGGGTTGGGATCCTGATCTAATGGCCAGTTAGCCACACTGAGTTTGCCTCTTCGAATTTCTGTCACTCTTCCTTAGCATACAATGCTACATCTTTCACCGTCTGCATAATTTGGAATGAAGTCTGGAGAAATCGCACAGAAATACACAGAACTGCAACTATCAGGCAATTGTGTAGTCTCTCAGTGATTTTTCTGAAGTTTTTAAATTCTCATACCTTCATGGAAAAATTACCAATATTCAATAGACACAGGGTTTGTTAAAATTTTTTTACTCGTCATTTTAAAGCTTTTTATTAGTACGTGTTTGTAATACATAGTGATCACATTCAGCTTGGGGCTTCGTATATACACGTCTCATCTTGATCACTGTGCTCTCCCTGCTCCCCCACCCTCCTGCCTCCCTCCTTCCCCACACCCTCTTCCTGCCTCTGCAGAACCTCCCTCCCTGCTTCTTAACATGGCTTTGACAATACCTATATTTTTACTTCCTTATATTAGAAAAACCAGGTGATATTCAAGCTTTGTGACTGACTTATTTCACCTAGAATTGTGGTCTCATGATCCATCTACTTCCCTACGAATGACTCAAGATTGCCCTTCTTTATGACTGGATCACTTCCTTGTGTGGAGATACCACATCTTTATCTGTTCGTGTAGGCACATGGGCCCTTCCAAGACAGTGCCACTGTGAGCTGTGCCGCCATAAACACAGGTGCATATGTACCACTGTGGGAGCCATCAGCTCTTTCAGGACTGTAACTAGAAGAGGGATCGCTGGGTCAAATGGAATTTCTATTTTTGTTTCTTGAGAAATCTCCAACTAATTTTAAACTGGTTATACTTGATTTTTAATATAGTTATTAGTATAAGTCAAAGGCTTAATTTTATAGGAGTGGGTAGTTTTTGTAGAAAACTAATTTTTGTAGAAAATTAGTTTGCCATATGTAAATTTCAAGATTTTAAATATACCCTACTAATGGTGTGAGTGAATTTACTTATTACTACTGCTCTACAAATTATCAAGACAGTAATTAATTGTCACTTTGGAGTTTTTTTGGAACATTGAGATTGGCTTATATCTGTAAAGGGACTACTTAAAAGATGTCTGCTTCTAGGTTAATATTCAATTAATGAAAGGTAGAGGCATGTAAGTTCTTTTTAATCTTGCTTTACTACTGACACATTTTATAATCTGTATGTAAAAATGCTTTTGATTTTATTTAAAAATTAAACTGCTTTGACCTCTTCTTTGTTCAGTGTTTAACTGAGTTACTAGATCTAATAGCTCAAACTCCCCCTGGAGAAAAAGTGCAGCTTAGAAACTCTAGCAAGGAAACTGATGTGTGTCTTAATGATAATTATTCCATGGCTAGAGGTGGAGAATATCTAAGATGAGACTGCAGCTGGCATTTGCATAGAATCCAGCAATTCTGTTGTGTGACTCTTAGCTCAGGATGTTGTCTCTGAAGGCAGCACTCAGGATGTGTCTCTTAAGATCCAGGAAAATGTTCCCACTTTGTCTGTGAAGTACATCACTGTGACCTTCTGGCCCAAGCCACGTTTTATTTATTACTATTTATTATTTCAGGACAGTACAACTTCTTTTCTCTCCATTGACTGAGTTACAGGAAAGTGAAACAAGCACCACAGTATTTTAGTTTCACTCTGCTATTCTTGGAAATGCCGTGGATCCAGGAATGCTTGTCGAGCCATACTTCTCCATGATTGGTTTACAGCACACTGAGGGTTGGGAGAGAAGTCAGGTGATTGTCCAAGTCCAATCCTAATGCCTTGTTCCTGCTCCTTATAGGAGCTGAGCAGAGAAAGATTTCAAGAGAAGAGACTGGATCACAGTGGAGGACAATCTCTGTGGCCCTGAAGTGCATCAACCAACAACAGGTATTTCTGGTAATTTAGGAAGAGCATGCAGAGCTGATTTCTGACCCAGAGGATCTCTTTTCTCTATGGAACTGATGGGCAAAAGACACTTAGAAGTGTGAGCTGGAGAGCTGGGGCACTCAGTCTGCAGGCTAGGGAGCTTGTACAGGAGGGAGGCAGGATTGGCTTGTGGATGGCACGTTACTCAAATTTAGTAAATATATTGGATATCATTTACTTGGTGAGTTTATCCACTTATTTTTGTCTGTTTCTAGTGCCTCCCCCTAAAATAGTTGAAAATGCATGTATGAGAATATATGTCAGCAAATATAGAATGTTTGAGGTTTGCTGTGTCTCAGGCCTATGTTACTTCTTGACCTTCTCTCTACTCATCAGGGTTTTTGTTTTTCAAGTCAAGGGAAACTAGACTTGGCATGAAGAGTGAGTTATGGTGTCACCCTCTGCATGCTGTTTTGCTAAGACAGACTCTGGGATAGCTGCAACGCAAGAGCCTTTTTCATGTTCTTTTTTTTCTTTTCTTTTCCTTTTTTTACTGAAAAGTATGAGTACTAATAATCTTCTCTTACATTTGTGAAAAAATTAAGACTTGCCAGGATATATTGATAAAATACTATCAACTATGTGTTATAATTGTTGACATCACAAATCCTTCTCCATTTTTATGTATGTACTCAGTAGACGAGGCTTTTAAGAAATGCTTTGGAATATATATCACTAAAACAAGGAATGTGGACCAAATGAATGAGAGGGAAACTGAGAAGGTGACATCAGCTCGGAATAGAAGCTGCTCCTTCGGGAAGGTCTGTGCATGCCCTAGGATCCCTCCTTCCTCGGCAAATCTGGATGCTATGTTTATATCTGTGGCCACTTACAGATTTAACTTCTATTTTATTATATGCTCTTTATCCCTGTCTCCCTGGTCAGCACTACCGGACTTGAGCCATGAGTGCTGTTTCCAGACGCCGATCCCCCAGCACCAGCTTCCTCAGGTGCTGCCCCCACCAGGCATCCCTGGCTCACACTGGGCCCATCTGCCATGGGACATACAGCTCACTGGATTCTTTTAATTTGCCTGCACGAGCAGCTGCAGCCAGGGACGGGTTGCTGTGCTGCTTGCCTTGTGCTTCTCCCGGTCCTTGTGTTCTTTATCATCCTCCAAACTTGCAGGCTTCTCTCAGGACTGGCATGGAGGAAAACCTCACTTTGGCCATCGGAAGCGTCAGCACAATCCCCATGACTTGTCTGCATCGTAGTCTTACCCTGCATGCTATCATACTGGATAAATGTCTTTGCACTTCTCTGTGCTTTATTTCAAGCGGAACAACTAACATAACCATCTGTGAGCTTCCCTACTGGATGTTCTTTAAAAATGAAAGTAATTTCTTCTCAGTTTGTCCCTCAGTCCTATTCACCCAACCCCAGGACTATGCTGTGCTAAGGTGCCTGAATGAGGAGAGACTGGTTCAGAAACCAGAGTACCTCACCTTAGCGATATGGACATTTTGGGCCTGAACATACTCCGGTGTGGTGTGGGGATGAGGACTGGGTGGAGGCAGGTGCTCCTGTCTTATATACTTGGATGTTTCACAGTGTTTTTAGACTCTGCCCCATAAGCCGAGATCATCACTCCTCTCTCAGCATGACATAGTTACCCTGAACCACTCTAGAGACACATGCATGTCTTTACCTTCACCGTCTTCCTTATCAATGGTTCTTTGTCATGGTCTCCTGGTATCTTGACGATGTATTCTGTCATTCTGCTTTATGTTCTCCGAAACCGTTTTGTATCCTTACTGCTCCAACACCCAAGCCTTTACATCCTGTCTTAACAGTAAGGGTGGACCAAGGCGTACTTTATACTTCCTGCCATATATTTTGCTTTCCTTCTTCTAATTTTTGTACATTTGGGGGGGCATCAGGCCACTGGAAATTGGATTTATTCATGAGTAATTTATCTAACATTTTAAGATTTCACTGGGCCAACTGATAAATATGTAGGTGCCATTAGCAAAATTCCAGCTTACACGGTTCATGAAATCTGCAGAGGTTTTATATTTTATACATGTGCTTTTTGCTTTTTCTTTTGTTTGTATTCAAGCAAGCAGCCATGATTGTGGGCACATGGGTAACTTCCCTTTTTGGAATGCAAGAATCTTGTGTCTACAGTCAGAGCGCACAGCGTTCCGGAGCTCTTCTTTTCTACACAGCTCTATCCACTTGTGCTGGTAGATCAGACAGAGGCAGGCAGCCTGTGCAGCATAACTCTACAAACCCATTCTCTCTAAGTGGGGTGGGACCTCACTGACCCATGGACAAGTTAGAATCAGGGAACAGGCACCATACTACCCAAGAGCACTCACGTGATTTCCTCACTCACTCTTCAGTTCCTTACATTATTACATTTTTGCGCATATTAGTGATAGAGCAGTGGACAAAATGAAAAGTTGTACTGCACCCAGAGGCTCAATTATACTGTGGGACTCTGACAGTAAATGAAAATATGCATGTAGTAGTTTGTGGTACAACAACAACAACAAAAAAGAAACAGAAATAAGGAAGATGAATGATACAAACAGGTACAACTTTTGATTTTCACAAGAATACAAACTTTACACAAAGTGTGACAGTTTTTTTATTAGTGCATGTTTGTGATATATAACGTTTACACTCCTTGGGGGAGTTGGTATGTACACATAATACATCTTTATTTCTTTTCTCATCTTCTTTCCCTTCCTACCCCCCATGGGGCATAATTTAAACAGAGCCTAGGAGTAGGTGATTGAATTAAGAACCCAGTGGCTATCACAGGGAAAGCAATGAAGAATGTGTGAACAGTAAATACAAAACTGCAGAAATAAGAGCACGGCTCAGGAATAACAGGGTGGTTGGAATACAGAAGCCAGAGGGCCCAGAAGTAGTAAATGAGTTCAAAGGTGTGTTCTGTGTGGTAAGCGTCCTGGAAATGTGAAGGGGTTTCACTCAGAGTGAAATGAGAATCCCCTCAAGGGAAGGAGTGACATGAGCTATCTTACTGAAAAGATAACTGTGGCTATGCTGGATAATTCATATGGTCGGCAAGAACAAGTGCAAATTGTTACATGAGGGTTGACGTAAACCCAATGGAAATGATGACGCCTTGGAGAAGGCAGAGTGGCTGCTGTGTGGCAAGTGATTCAGTATGATGAGTTTGGAGATACGGCCTGTTCCACATCACTGAGACATAGAACCCAACACTGAAACTCAAAGACAGGCTTATTGGCTGTGCTTGGGCCACAGCTCGGCTGAGTCCACGTACCACCGAGTGCGATTGCGGCGGGACGGATCTTCCCAGCTCCTGAACCAGAACGGCTCACAGGCGGCTGCAGCCAGGAATTTTTGGAGGCGGCGGAGCAGAGCAAACTCGGAGAACGTCCTACTCGGGCAGACTGCACCAATCTGGGCAGCGGTCCGGGATCCTGCTCAGAGCGCCGGCCCCACAGCTGGCACCATCTTCAACCAGAGAGTGGGAACTGTGGCAGCTGAAGTCGGCGGCTCCTGCGAGAATGCGGAGGAGGCGGAGAAGCACCAGGGAGCGCTGGGATCTCCTGCCGGCACAGATCTCGGAACGGGTGAGCCAAGTGAGCACCGCAGCAGGATTTCTGAGTCGGGAAGGAGCTCGACCCAGGAAGATATATCTTAGTGGCATTCCTGCCTGCACGATACCAGGGTGAGTTGACTGGGCACCCTGACTGGTATTTTTGAGTAAGGGAGAAGCTCCGCCCAGTGAGGGACATCCGAGCAGCTCTACTGACTGCACGGTTCCTGGGACCGAAGAGCTGGCAGGGCGCCCCGACGGGATTTTTGAGTGGGGGAGGAGCTCCACCTAGGGAGGAACACCTGAGCGGCCCCCTGCCTGCAAGGTCCCTGGGGTGGGGAGCTGTTTATGCGCCCCAGCCAGGTCTCGGAGTAGGGAGTAGAAGTGGAAATCTCAGTAGACAGCATAAGGGACATTCGCCCAAAGAGAAGGAGTCATTGGAGCAGCCTCTGCAGCAGACCTTTGCCTGATGAACTGCCTAGGGAATTTATAGCTCAACATTTTGAATCTGATACCCAAAAATGGGAAAACAGATGAACAAAATGCAGTTTCAGAACTCAACTCCACCCAGAACAAGTTCTGAATGCGAGGATACAGGGGAACCAGGAAGCCACATACCTGGAACTTATGAAACGATTGCATCCAAAATGAAACAACTCCAACAGGCCATAAAAGAGCTTAAAGCAGAAATAAGCCACATACCTGCAATGATCTCTCAGACAAAAAACGAGCTGAAAACAATAATGGAAGAAAAGTTCCGTACACATAGAGAAGAAATAGATAAAAGACTAGAAGAAAATAGGAAACAAATGGAAATGTTACAAGAGCAATTTAGGAATGAATTACCAAGAATGAAACAGGTCCAAAGAGAATGCCAGGATTGGAAAACTTACACTGAAAGCTTGCAAAACCGCTTAAATGAAACCGAAGATAGAATTTCAGAACTTGAAGACAGCATGGCAGTTTATGAGCGTGAAAGGAAGAATCTCATAATATCATCAAAGGCACTAGAAAAATCTATCCAACAGCTCCAAGATGAGGAAAAACATAATAATATTCGAGTAATAGGAGTGAGGGAAACAGCAGGAGACCACACAAACGATATAAAAAGAATATTTGCCGAAATAATAGCAGAAAATTTCACAAACAAGGTAAAAGATACTGAAGTTCAGTTAATTGAGGAATATAGAACCCCAACAATCCATAACTCAAAGGAAAACACACACAGACATATAATAGTCAAGATCTCATATATCCAGCAAAAAAACACAATATTAAAAGCTGCTAGAGAAATGAAACAGATCACCTATAAAGGAAAGCCCATCAGAATCACAGCAGATTTCTCAATGGAAACCATGAAATAAAGAAGAGCTTGGAGCGAGATACTACAGATTCTGAAACAAAACAACTTCCAACCCAGACTGATGTATCCTGCAAAATTATCCCTCAAATTCAATGGAGAAATAAAATATTTCCACGACAAAGAACAACTGATGAACTTCGTGAGTGCCAAACCAGCATTGCAAACAGCACTAAAAGATATTCTACACAGAGAAAAAAGAGACCACAATTCCAAGAACAACAATAGAAATAACTCCCTAAACAGAACAAGCAAGTAAACAGCAAAAGAAGGAAAACAACAAGTAAATAACATGACTAGAAAAAGCCAACATATAACCATGATAACCATTAATGTAAATGGCCTCAACTCAAAGGTCAAAAGGAAAAGATTGGAAAACTGGATTAAGGAACACAATCCAACGATATGCTGTATACAGGAAACACATTATACTCAAAAGGAAATCCACAGATTGAAAGTTAAAGGTTGGAAAACAATTCTCCATGCAACAGGTCCCCAGAAAAAAGCAGGGGTAGCTATTATGTTTGCAAACAATGTAAACTTCAAACCAAAAACAATCAAAGAGATAAAGAAGGCCATTACATACTAGTTAGGGGAAAGCTGCAAGAGGAAGAGGTAACAATCCTAAACATTTATGCACCAAACCATGGAGCACCTAACGTTACAAGCCAAATCTTAACAGATGTAAAAAATCAAATAACTAATAACACTATTGTAATAGGGGACCTAAACACCCCTCTGACACAAAGAGACAGGTCAACTGGACAGAAACTCAGCAAAGAAATAACAGACCTGAACCAACAGTGTGAACAAATGGACTTAGTAGACGTATACAGAGTGTTCCACCCCACACCATCAGAATACATATTTCTCTCAGCTGCACATGGGTCTTTCTCCAAAATAGACCACATTCTAGCACACAGAGCATATCTACCTAAATGCAAAAGAATTCAAATTATCCCATGCATATTATCAGACCACAGTGCAATGAAATTGGAAATTAATGACAAAGAGAACTCCAAAACCCACATAAACACTTGGAAATTAGACAACAACCTCCTGAATAACCAATGGATTACACAAGAAGTTAAAGAAGAAATTAAAAATTACCTACAAATAAATGAGAACACAAGTACAACGTACCGGAATCTGTGGCATGCAATGAAAGCAGTCCTCAGAGGGAAATATATAGCAATAAAGTCATATACAAAGAAAATAGAAAGAGAGCAAATAAATAACCTAATGATACACCTCAAACTCTTAGAAAAAGAGCAACAAGCCAAACCAAGAGCCCAAAGAAGGGAGGAGATTATAAAACTCAGGGAAGAAATTAATGCGATAGAGATGAAGAAAACTCTACAAAAAAAATAGTGAATCAAAGAGTTGGTTCTTTGAAAGAGTAAATAAAATTGATAAACCCCTAGCCAACCTTATCAAAAAAAGAAGGGAAAGATCTCAAATCCATGCAATAAGGAATGAAAAGGATGAAGTCACTACAGATCCAAAAGAAATACAAAAGATCATTAATACCTACTTTGAAAATCTGTATTCCCATAAGATAGAAGATACAGAAGAAATGCACAGATTCCTAGAAAGGTACAAATTGCCAAAATTGAATCAGGAAGACGTAAAAATTCTGAACAACCCAATATCAATTAATGAGATTGAAAACGTTATTAAAAACTTACCAACCAAGAAAAGCCCAGGCCCTGATGAATTCACAGCAGAGTTCTATAAAACATTTAGAGAAAATCTAATGCCAACACTCCTCAAACTCTTCAATGAAATTGAAAAGGAAGAAACTCTTCCCGACACATTTCTGGGGGCAAGTATTATACTGATACCAAAACCAGAGAGAGACCCAACCAAGAAAGAGAGCTCCAGGCCAATCTCTCTAATGAACATAGATGCAAAGATACTCAACAAAATATTGGCAAATAGATTACGGCGAATCATAAGGAAAATTATACACCATGACCAGGTAGGATTCATTCCAGGAGTACAGGGATGGTTCAATATTCACAAATCAACTAATGTAATACACTATATTAATACAGTCAAAGACGAAAACCACATGATCATCTCAATAGATGCAGAGAAGGCTTTCGATAAAGTCCAACATGCATTCATGTTAAAAACCTGAGAAAAAATAGGAATAGATGGCCTCTACCTCAATCTGATCAAAGCCATCTATAACAAACCAACAGCCAACATCATACTAAATGGACATACACTGAAAACTTTCACTTTAAAGTCAGGAACAAGACAAGGATGTCCATTGTCACCACTCCTATTCAACATAGTTCTGGAAGCACTAGCCAGAGCAATCAGACAAGACAAAGAAATAAAATGAATAAGGATAGGAAAGGAAGAAGTGAAACTATCACTATTTGCAGACGACATGATACTATACATGGAGGACCCCAAAAACTCCACAAGAAAACTCCTGGAATTAATTGACTAACTCAGCAGCGTAGCTGGATACAAAGTCAACACTCAGAAATCAATAGCGGGGCTGGGGATATAGCTCAGTGGAATAAGCGCTTGCCTAGCAAGTGCAGGGTCCAGAGTTCGATCCCCAGTACCGCAAAAAAAAAAAAAAAAAA
>PVLD010033002.1:0-14083 GCA_004027595.1 Dinomys branickii
GGTATGTTAACGGTAGTTTGATGGGAATTGCATTGAATCTGTACAACAGTTTTGGTAGTATGGCCATTTTTACAATGTTAGTTCTTCCTAACCATGAGCATGGTATGTTTTTCCATTTATTGAAATCCTCTTCAATCTCCTTTTTCAGATTATTGTAGTTTTCACTGAATAAATCTTTCACATTCTTTGTTAGATTGATTCCTAAGTATTTCAGTTTCTTGGTTGCTATTGTAAAAGGTATGGTTTCCTCAATTTCTCTCTCCGTCTGTTTGTTGTTTGTGTACAGGAATGCTATTGATTTTTGGGTGTTGACTTTGTATCCAGCTACGCTGCCGAATTTGTCAATTAATTCCAGGAGTTTTCTTGTGGAGTTTTTGGGGTCCTCCATGTATAGTATCATGTCATCTGCAAATATCTGAGGTATTTTTAAAATCACTAATCCTATTCACAAAAGTTTAAAAGTCATAACCTAATGAAGTCCCCAAGGCCGTACTTAATGACAGCATTTTTGGAAATTAAGATTCCAGCATATGCATTTGGATGGGGGGGCAACACATAAACACTGAGATCATAGCAATGACTGTAAAGTGTTTTGAAAGCATCCAGTGTGGTCACACACAGCCAAGTCATATTCCAAATGAGTAGAGACAGCTGGGCCTGCTTTCATTTTTAGTTATTTTTTAGCTGTCAAATTTGTAAATGATTGAAATAGAAGGCTTTTTGTGGCTGTGTTGTTTATCTTGATCTCATTCATTTAATCGATGGTCATTTTGGGAGCACCTCATAAAATAAGCATCAAAGTCTGAAAACTTCGGTATTCAAAATGCTTCGAAATTGTAAAATTTTGTGTTGACACATGACAAGGAAAAAATTGCACACCATTAAACTTTGTTTCATGAAAAATTTAAAATATTCTGTGAAATTACCTTCAAGTGATGTATATAAAGTATATGAACTAAAGTGATTTTTATGTTTAAGATTCTGATCATACATATGTAAATATTTTTAAAATCTGAAAATATTAAAATGTAAGAATATTCATCCTGTGTAAGGCACAAAGCACAGTAGAATAAGATAAAAAAATTCACTGTCTAAACATCTCTACCTTTTATTTTCAGTACGGGGGATTAAACTCAGCATCTTTCCACTGAGCTATATCCTCTGCCTTGTTTTTTGTTGGTTGGTTTGTTTTTGTTTCTGTTTTTTTGAGACAGGTTGTCTCACTAAGTAGATAAATTGTTCAGGCTATTGTGGAATTTGTAATCCTTGCACCGCAGCCTCCCAGAGTGCTAAGATGTGTGCTACCATGCCTGGCTCCTTTTCTGAGGTTTTATGTTCACATTAATGTGGACTTTGGGCAAATATGATAAATGTAATTGCTCATTAGGCTTAAGGGGAATATTACTAAGAGGTGTCCATTTATATGAAAATACGATTTTCAGGGAATATGTCTGAAAATAATTGATATTAAGGACTTGAAAGATTAGTGGCATATTGGCACAAATTTGCTAAGTTTGCCTCTGGCCATATGGTTGACAATTAACAGCACAGCAAAAGAACTGAACAGCACTTGCTAGCAAAAGAGCTAGAAACCGTGTGTGTGTGTGTGTGTGTGTGTGTGTGTGTGTGTGTGTGTGTGTGTGTATGTATGTGTCCCTGAAAGAGGATGAAGGCATCACAGTGAAGGTCTCACATAGTTTGAAGGCAACAAAAACATTAGGGGCCCTAAGGGCTCCCGGACTGGCACTAAAATGTGCTAGACTTCTGAAAAGTAGTAGACAAGTCTGGAAATAAACTAATGCTGCATGGTTTTAATTAATACTCTTTTCTATTCCAACCGCATTGCAACCTCACTGGACCACATCTAACAGAAGAAATAAACCTCAAATGATAACTAAACCATCAGCCCAATTTAGCTAGAAAGCTCTTCCAACAATCTGGATAACCAGGAATAGCCACTTCAGGTGGAATACCCAGGTAAAGTAGTTTTAAATATTTGATTTCATCTTACACAGTTCAAAATCTTTATAATATGTTACTCAGGGTATCAGATATTTCCAAGATTATATGAGTACAGGCTTCCCTCCATTATTTAACTGTCTAGTTATCAGATTTCAGCAAATGCAGGGTAAGTGATAGTTTTAACCTTAATAATCAGATTATTTAAACTTCATTTGTCTAAATGACCAGAAACCATGTCTATGTGTGACAGTCTGATTTTCACTTTCTCAGGCTGTTATTTCCTCCTATCAAATATCCTTGTATAGATTCTTCTTCCTGAGATTTGCCAATATGAACCCAGAATGTTTAGGTTCATAGCACTAACAGATGTCTGAATTAACCTGCTTGTAACTATCAATATTGTGGTGCAAAATTTATAATCATCCTCAATGTATTCATTCATTTTTAGCCATCTAAATCTCTCTGCTAGAAGTTGTAATGTCAATAAGAGGTATTCTGATACAAGAGATTGAAATCAATGTAAATCACCTACTATAACTATCTGAAAAAATTAAATTATGGTGACACTGGATTTCTCTTTATACAATATGCTTGTAGTCAACAGTGATACTATTTACTCCTGTCTATAAATAGATGATCCAGTTATCATTTGAAATATCCAACTAGAACAATCCCACTTGGCACCATGCACGTATGCAGTGTAGCTCCAATACATTTGGAAATATGTGCTGAAATATTTGATTTGAAGATCACTCTGTCCCTCCCTAAGAGCAGGTTTCAGAGGGTGGATCTACTTCTACTCTATATAGTACTGAATGACAACTCCTTCCACAACAGTACTATATAATTAAGAAAATATTATGAAAATAAAACTTTTTCATTTTAAACACAAAGTAAAAAGGGTTTTTTTTCTCTCTCTCTGTATGCTCTTTTCTCTTACTCTAAAAACTCTGTGATGAATTTCTTCCAGGTAAACTTTATTGCTCTTCTGATAGCAGAATATTTCCTACATCAGTATACTTGCTGATATTTATGGTATCATAGGTAGAAAAATAAGGGTTTTTCATTTTATTGTCAATATCTAATTTTTAAATAACATTTATTTCATGCTAATAACTATAGTCTGACTGCCACATCTGTGGGGTGTGTTTTACTTCCCTTTTACCTGACCTGGCTTTGCACTTTCCTTGGCCAACTATTGTTCATCTTTCACCCTTCAACCTTAGTGTCTTCTCTTTGTATTTGAATATGTAACTATACTTTGACAGTTAAAATATGTAAGCCACTATATGTGATGGTTCAGCCTAATCGGTAATGTGACTGCATTAAGAGAATACTGGAAAGGTGAAACATGTGAGCATGATAATCCTCAATGGATTTATCCACTGATGTTCACAGGTCAGTGTACTCTTACAACATGGGGGCCAATGGGAGGTGGACCACTGGAGGACTGAGAGTCTTTTCATGTATATCTCTCTAGTGCTGTTCTTGTGTGCTCTGCTGCCCACAACACCCCTTGTCATGATTTATTTTGCCTTAGAGCCAGCTGTGCTGATCATAGACTGAACCCTCTGAGAGTGTGGGCCAAATTAAACCTCTCCCCCTTTATGTTGTGTGTGCGGCATATTTTGTTTTAGCAGTAGGAAAGAGGTTTAATACACTGTATTTTACCATGTGGGTTTGCTTTTGTTTTAACCTGTGGACACAATTACATAATTCTGTGAAACTGACAGTGTTCAGTCTGAGTGCCAAATACATGGGAGGTGGAGGGTAAATATTTTTGAATTGAGTAAGACATTGAATAAGTGAGAATATAGCTTCATTTTTTTTGTTTGTTTTGCTTTTTACTTTATTATTACTGCATTTTGTTTATGCATACAGAGCCCAGGTTTTATTCATAAGGAGAAAAATGCACCTCTGAGCTCCTATCAATAATACAATATTTCTGCATGTAAAAAATTATATAGCAAAATCTTGCACAGTCAAAACTAAGGGGACTACTTATGTAATCACTTAATTAAAAATTTTACCTATCTGGTCCTTTTGGAAGCAACATTAATTTGGAAGCAGCATTTCTACATGAATGAGCGTAGCTTTCCTGAGCTGGACATGGTAGCATATACCTATAACCCCAGCACTCTGAGAGGCTGAGGTAGATAGATCACAAATTCAACCCTAGCTTGGAAACTCAATGATTAATGAAATCTCTACATGAAATGAAATGAAATAAAATTAAATAAAAAAGACTAGGATGAAGCTCATTGCAAAGTCCCATAAATTCAATACCAAGTACTGAAAAGAGAAAAATAAGTATATATGTTCTAAAAGTGAAAAAAAAAATACATTTGGTACTTCAATTTATATGTATTGCATTCATTTAGGATTAGGTAGAAAAATAATATGCTTTGAGAGCGTTTCCTTGGACTATGTGGGAAAAGTTTAAGCCTAAAGAACAACAGAGACACATATATCTTTGGAAGAATACTAAACAATAGTAGATGCCATTGTGGATAACATTAATATGAGAAAGGGAATCTATGAAACAGTGGTTAAAAAGTACCTTCCATTTTTACCAGTTCAGTACATTCACAGTCATTGTCCCTGCAATACTCAAAGATCCATTTATGGACCAACATATGAGGAAATTCATGCAAAGTTCAGAAGAAGCAGGCATGGAAAGAAGTTGTAGAAGAAGCAGTCATGAGAAAAGATTCTGTGTAAGCAGGCTTTGGAAAAGATAGTCTCTTTCCCTTGGGAAACTTTAGACTCTAATTTCAGAATAATACAGTTCCCAGTAAAAGATGTGTCCCCCGCAGCAACATTTATTACAAATCTATTTGGCAGCACAATAAATGGTAGATGCATTTGCTAAGTGATGGTACCTTTAGAACTCAAAATACCATACACTTGAGCAGATACATAGCTATGAAACACATAGGTATGAAAGTATTCTGGTAGAATTTTGTAGTGTAAAAACATCTGAAAATCTCGATGGATATAGGATATACCAAATGAAATTTGAGACAACATATATTTATTGAGTGTCTACTATAGGTGGTGTGTAATTTTTAGTAATTAATATATGTGAATCAACTAAAATTTTAGGTAAGATTTTCCTACCACTTTACAGACAAGCAAATACACTCAGAAAATGTACAGAATTAATGAAAAACTAGACATTAGATAGGGTCAGGATAAAAATTTAGACTCAGTTCTCTTAGATTTCCTAAATGTTGAGAAAATGAAGTTCATTAACTTTTCAGATGAGCACATGAAAGGATGAAACTTGACATTTTTAAGAAGGATTTTACAATGGATCTTTTAATTGAATTAAGATATTTATTTGAAGCTTTACTTGTAGATAAGTGTCTCTTCACAGGGAGTTTTGATAAACACAGAGAAATCACATGTTCCTGTTATTCTGTTCCTCCAATGCCAGCACCCTGCAAACCTAGCACAATACCATACACAGACACCCACAGTAACACGCATTCCACCACCACAAGAAACCATTATGTTGCTATTTTCAAGCATCACCACCCATTCTGCTCACAGCTGCATCTGTAACAGCCTTTAATGTATTTTTCATTTCTAAATTTTGTCATTTCAAAAACATTTCACAAGGGAAATCATGGACTGTGCAGTCTTTGAGATGGATCTTCACTCCACCACTTCTCTGGATAGTCATCGAGATTGTTTTAACTGTCAAGAGTCCATCCTCCGTTATTACTGAGAAACATTTCAGAGTATAAATTTAACGGCTTGCTTCATTATTTGCTCAGTGAAGGTCATAGCTATTGTCTGCATGTTTGGCTGTTTACAAATAAAATTTCTCACAAAGTTCTGCCTAAATTTTTCTTATCATAAGTTTCTATTGCTATTAGATAAACACTCTGTATTTCAGTTTTTGATCATATAGTAGTGGCTATTCTGGACATTTTCTAATACTATTCTATTTTTATTTATTTCCTGTGCAATAGTTGTGTGATCTACAGTTTTGCATCTTCACTAGCATTTAATGTTATCACTGTTTTTATGTTACCCTTTCTCATATACATGTAGTTAAATTTCACTGTAGCTTTACTTTACATGCCCTGACGATGAATATTTTAGCATATTTTCAGGTGCTTATGTTCTAGAGTCATATTCTATGAGTCCCTCTTCACCTGAGAATGCCCTGAAGGACATTTTTGTGGAAATGGCAGTTTAATCAGCAGTTGTTTTAAACTTGAACAATTGTGTGCCATTGCCTTCCAGCCTCCAGTGTTTCTCATGAGATAGATATCACCATTCTCCAAACTGGTTTTTCCTTAAGATGCTTCCCTTGTAGATGCTGTCAAGATATTTTCCTAACTTTCCATGACCTTGACTATGATTTGCTTTTATATAGGTATCTTCAGAATTACACTTCTTAGGGTTTTCTAAGCTTGTGGAATGTAGATTTAATCCTTTTCTTAATTTAAGCATTTCACCTATTTTTAGCACTATGTATCCTCACACTATTGCTTTTTCCAATGATTCCAATATAGAATTTTATAATTGCTGCATATCTCACATATCCCTTAGGCTGTATTTTCTTACAACCAATTTTCTCTGACATGCAGGTACGATCTGTCTACTCATTTGTCTTCAGGAGCATTGAATCTTTCCTTTCTCTCCTTCATCCATATTGTTTTAAATTTCTGAGTGTTTTTCAATTATGCTTCCCATATATTCCTCCATTACATTTTCCATTTATTTGTTCAGACTCACCTGCTTCACTGAGAATTCCTACTGTATTAATTTGTTTCACACATATAATTGCTCACTGAAACATTTTCATAACAGCCATTTCCAAGTCCTTATCAAATAATGCCCTATTTTCATGAAAGCGTCTACTCATTTCTTCTTTTGTGTGTTTTAAAATTACCTTAATCTGGTCATAATGTATTCTGGATATTTGCAGTAATATGCTGTGAAGCTGGATTTTACCCAGTTTGTGTTTTAGATTTTAGTGAGCCTAACTGGTCTACTCTGCAGTCCAGAGGGCAAGTCCTGGTCTGTTACTATCAGATGTAGGTAAAAGTCCAGGTTTTCCACGTGGTCTCAGCTAACACTTGAATGAGGGTGGGTGCTGTTGGCATTTTTCACTACCCATTGCCCCTTACTGTGGAGCATAGGGTGTGCTGAAGTACGTGCTTCCAGTGTGGTTTCCTCTGACACTACCAGATCTGGAGCCTCGTTACTCCCAAACAAGGAGGAGAGTGCTCGCTGTACTGAGGTTCCTCTCCTACCTTCAGCAATGAGGACTCGAGGATTCCTCTATAGCTGGCCATGGTAGAATTAAGCACTTAGCGTTTGCTAGCAGGGATGGAGGTACTTCTAGTTTGTGTGTGTGATATTTAATTTGTTTCAAGCATTATTGTCCTAAAAGCTAGGTGTGGTGGCTCATGCCTGTAATCCCAGTACTTGGGAGGCTGAGGCAGGAGGATCACTGTGTGTCTGAGGCCAGCCTGGGGCATAGAGAGACCCTGTCTCAAAAAGACTATATATATATATATATATATATATATATATATATATATTTCTAAAAGTTTAGATGAACCCTTCCTTAGTCCTTTGGCAAAATCCAAGTTACATCTTTATCTTTTGTTTCTCTCTCTGTCTGTGACTGTTGATGTTCCCCGGTCATTTACTCCATTTCTGGGTACTTGCAAACAAAATAGACCCAGTAAACTCACCATCATGCTATTTCTTAGCTCCTAAATGGCCTGCATTTTATACTTCTTCTCTCTGAGAATCTTTGTAATATTTACTTTACATATAATAAAGGTTTTAATTATACTCAATGAGAATAAAAATGAGGCACTTGGCAAAAATTTAACAGATATAAAAACTAAACATTCCCTTGAGCAGTCTAGATTATTTTTAGGAATTTAAGAAAATTCATTTCTCATGTAGTCATAGACGGGGCTTTGGGAGTGGCCGGATCTAGAGCGTGAGATGCTGGAATTAAGCATGTGATGACGGGACTGAGGGTGCCCCCGCCCAGGTGTGCGCATTACTTGCCCAAAGGTGGGGAGCCTGGACGGAAGGTAAGGAACAGAGGAAAGCTTTGCTATTGGGCTCCTTGCTTGCCTTCTGCCTTGCTAGGGACCGCCTCTCCCCTGTGCTGCCCCTCTGCCGTGCCGCCCTGCTTTAGAGCCAGACGACTATGAGCTGAAGCCTCTAAAACCTGTGAGCTGAAATAAAACACTCTCTCTTCAAATCTGGGTGTTGGGTATTTTGTCTCAATAATGAGAAAAGTCACTACAACAGCCAAGTATATATGTGTATGTGGATATTCATTTCAGTCTAGACTGTATATCTAAAAACGCTAGGAAATCCATGCATAATGTTACTTTAAGTAAACTAAAGTGCAACTGCACAATGAATTTTATGCAAACATATACTTTAAGTAGATAGATTGCAAAAACTATGTTTATATACAGTGTAAGTCCAGTTTATTTTGCTATACTTCCCACTTCTCTAACAAACATGCTTAGATCTGGAATTTTTTAAATAATAGGACATTATTATCCAAAAATATTCATATCAATTTAAAAAGAGGTTTTATCAAGAACAGCTTCTTTGAAATAAAGCTATTAATCTTTCAATATGCATTATAAATTTGAAAATAGTTGGTATCTATTAACAACCGTATATGATCTTGAAATTCCATGCTTTGGGGAAAATAGCAAAACATAAACCTACTAAAGAACTGTGAAAACGTACAAGAATTTCTTAACTCAATCATAAGAAAATAAACTGATATCTTTAAAAAATGAGCCAAATATTAATATAGCTTACCAAAATCAAAATAAGCATAGGGAAAGTGTTCAACATATATGCGATCAGGGAATCATAAATTTAAACTACATTGACACACCACTACAAAATGATTACAATGACTGAAATTTAAAATATTGACCACACCAAATGATGGTAATGACATAAAGCAAACATTTGCTCATTGCTGGTGGGAATGCAAATGCTGCTGCCAACTTATGAAGAGAGTTTAACATATTCTTACAAAATAAATGTATCAGATGATCCAGTAATAATAGCACTATTTGGTATTTATGGAAATGAGTGGAAAATTTAATCCCACAGTAAAACCTGCATATAAATGTTTACATGAATGGGTAAACAATCTGTTCTACATTCAGACAATTCAGTCCTGGAGAGAAGTGAGCTATCAAGCCACAAAAGACATAGAAGAACCTCACATTCACACTGGTAAATTTAAGAAGCTGAACTGAAATTTGATAAAAATCATATATAGGATGAATACATTATTACCAGCATATAATTCATTGAGTGACAAAAGTAGCTCAGATATACTACTAAGAATAATATATAGCTTAATGATTTTTAAATACATTTAATGTGTACTCACCATTTATTCAATATCTTACCTCTGATCTTAATTCAAAGATGACTCTATCATTGTTGTTTTGAGAATTAGGTTCTTCCTTTATATCTCCTGTTATTTTTTCCATTTCATTCTCCTGTAGACCATGAAGAATGTCAAACTGAAAGACAAAAGCTTTTGAACTATAGTCATATGTTTCTATAAAGTTTGGCTCTAGGATATCCCACAATATTCTCTAGGTCTTTTCTTTAGGTCTTTTCTTTTTCCTACATAGATTCTGGCAGTTTACTTTTGCTGGTATAACTTTTGAGGTGGAACAGTTTAATATACTTGTAGTTGAAAAATATTGAATTGCTTGGAAAAAATCAGAAAAGCTCCATAAATTCCAATTCATTAAATGAAAATTGAGCTAAAAAGATTTCTAAATGATGGATCAGTTGATTTCTAAACTAATTCAGTTAATTCTGATCTGTTATTCCTGAATATTAATTAGTATCTCAATATTTTAATAACCTATTTATATCTATTTTCTACAAATTATACATAGTAAATTATGATAGAAACAAATGTGCACAAAGGAATATATATATATATATACATATATATATATACACACACACAATGGTGGGGCTGAGAAAATTTATGTAGAATATCTACAAAAGATGTCAATATGTTGCCATAAGAAACTACTGCATTAAAACATAAGAAGTTTGAAAAATTTGTAAATTCAGTGATTACTTACCCACAATATATAATAATAACAATAATAATAATAATAATAAATGTTTCCCTTAATTATATAGGTAAAACTTTCCTTTACTCAGTGTGTATACAATCTCATGATAAATTAGAATATGAAAGCTGTTGTAATACTATTTACTTAAAAATTTAAAAACTACTCCTGTTATTGTCGGTGTTAATAGTACCATTCTAGGCTCCAGCAACTGAAGTTGATATATACTTCCTTAGTTAATACTACTAGTAATCTTGTATATTAAATTTTGCAGTTATTATCCCTACTATATAGAAAAACTGAGCCATAGAAAGTCTTAAGCAAATTTTTCAAATTTGACACAGTTCATAACCACAAGAATCAAAATTTAAGAATATTATTCCAGAGCACATTACCTTAGTACTAAATTAACACCGCATTTATTGTGTAAAGTCACTGAAATAATTCTCTGAAAAGCAATAAATTGATTGGAAGTGGTAATATAGAAAACATAGCAGAATATGCCATAACTCAAACCAATTGGAAATGAGTACAGCAAGGAAGGAAACTTATTTCCCAACAAACTGTGCACAGAATCAGTATTTGGGATTAGTACCATTAAGAGAGCACATGGAAAGTGAAAAAACCTTGATCCAGTACAATGGATTTGTATGACTGTCTCTGTGCCCTTGCCCACCGTCATGTAAGTTAAACAGTGTGGCTTTTTAATGCTGGGCCAAAAGAAAAGAAGGGTCACTTTTACAAAAAGAATAGGAAACAACAAATGTAAAATGAAATCAGCTGGTTTAATTTGGGTTCACCAAGAGAAAATCCAATTTATTTTGGTAACTCAATACCTCTAGCTTAAATTCTGAACTATTAGTGTTTAGTCCAAAAGGAACTCTATCAATGATTAAATTTTCCCACTGTCAGGAGGAAACAGTAAATGAAATTTTTCTAAACAATAAAAAGAAAACCTACATCAAACATACAAATCATTCTATTTTCATTCATTGGCGTGAAGGAAAAAGTCCAAGATCTCTGATTATGTAAATATTTCACGAACAAGAATTTTTAAAAAGGAATCATTCAAGCCAATGCGGAGAAACAGGGATGTCTGATTGTAGACAGGATACATTAAAAGGATGATATAATGTAAAAATGATATAATGTGAAGAATACATTTTTTTCACAAAAGTAATTACTGTCTTAGGAAAAAAGCCTATATTCCACTCATAAATTTCACTGTATCAGAGAGCAATTTCAAAATTTTAAAGATAATAGATTGTTTTTTAGGAATTTTTTAAAACATGTGTTTAGAAACATATCCTTGGAAGATGAAGTGTCTTGTTGGTGTCCCAAAGTTTAGATGCTCTTTACGCATCGCTCAGTAGGCAGTTCACCCGTCCTCCTGGCACTGCGTTCCAGTAAAAATACTTGCAGTCTCAAACACTTACCACCCGCCTGCATTTCCCTCTTGAATTTTGGATGTCCACATCCAACCTCCCACTCATCACAGCCGTAAATATCTCAGACGTATTACACGGAAACGGCTTATTTAGACCTCCTCGCTCAAATCTGTTTCTTCGCCGGCCTTTGCCGTCTCAACACGCATCAGCTATCCTTCCCTCTGATCAGGCGAGCAATACGGGAGGTTAACTGCATTTTCTCACACGCCATCCAGATTGTGAACAGCTTCCGTACTCTGTTTCTCTCCATGACCCCACTCAGTTAGTAATCAAGGAAAGCTTTTTAATTCAGATCATCCATCCCTCTGCCAAAATCTCTTTACTATCTTCCTAATGTACTCAGTATGCAAGCAAACGCCTTGCATCTCTTGTTCCTAAAGCCCCTCTGCCCCACCTCCTCTTCTCGACCTTATTCCGCTCTTCTCCTTCTGGCTGTTCCTTGTATATTCCAAACACACAAGAGCAATATAGTAAATGCCATATCGTACAGCTACAGCTATTACAATATAAGGAAAATTACCCCGGAGAAACCTGGTAAACAGATTATTGAAACAACTGCTTTCTCCCCTTGAAACCAAATTAGTTTTAATTATTTTAAAATTATACTTTAGACACAAAATAACCTTAATCTTGCCACAACTTCAGTTGTAGATTAATGAACTTGCAACAAAATCTATTTAGCTACTGAAAGCTTGAGAGCAGTAGAGTTTTTGATGCTAAAGATGATTTATTTAACAGCATTATGAATGTGATCCACAAATAATATATCACATTAGTTAAATTGGAAGTGGCAGAAATAGAAGATACCAGATAAAGTGAGTGAGTCAGCATTAGAAAGTGTTTTCTAAGTACACATCATTTTATTTAATACCTATTTATTTTCTTGTAAGGCTTTTTTACCCCTTGAGGTTGCACCATAATACAATTCCAAAGTTATACTTTGCAACTCCTCTTTTCATAATGCAGTGTTTATGAAAACTTAGACTAGGCAGCTTGCCATGTCTCTGACTTCAAAACTATCTGCCATAATTTTCCTTAGTAAATTTAGCTGTCTTTGATATAAATATGCGTTGTGTTTTCAGATGTACATGGAATAGAATATCTGCATATGATGCTTAAAAAAACAAAAATATTTTTATGTAAATAAAAGATTTTCCTACTTATGTAGATATGGCTGGAAAAGCAAAATTTATTTCAAAAGAACATGGAAATATAATCTAACATATTGTTTTTTTTTTATGTTATCTCTCATTTCTTCTGTCAAGATGATTGGAAAGGATTAAGTAATTAGACTCCAAAAGTCTGTTCTTTGTGAAATAGTATATGGAATATTTATGTCTGTATGATTTACAATGCAACGTAATTCAATCTCCCCAGAACACCAAACCTACCATTTCCCCCATGGCTCTCAATGAATGCCGCAGCTTTCCTCTTGGAGAAAGAGAAACATAGTAAAGCTCCTCAACTACCCCCTGTAAAATCTAGATATTTACATCCACATGAATCTTTTCTCTTGCTAAAGAATTTAAGTGATGGTCCTAGAATCAAAGAATAGTCGTTCCACTTGTACTTAACATTGATATCTTTGGAGTCCTTTCCATTCTAAGTTTTCCTTTCCTGTGACCAAGTTCTCTTGGTCTCCTCTCATTAAAATTTACGGCTTGAGAAAATTTCATACATATATGGGTGAATGATGTAACTATACTGTTGGTGTCTGATGGTTTGTTGGGGACATATAATGTTTAAACGTTTTTTTTCCTACTACTTTGACCAATCTTGCATGCTTGTGTCTGGTAATCTGAGCAACTTATGTGATGACAACAATTTGCAGTACAACACCCATTGGTAAATTCCTACAATCCTGCCTAGTGCCATTATGTATTGTCTCTAATATTCTTGTAAATTATTATTTTCTTATTCTCTTTAATGATTTGATCAGTCTTCTATTCTTACATCTGGTAATCTGAGCAATTTCACTGAAGATAATATGTAATATAACAACTACTGTTAATCCCTATCACTTGGTTTGAAACCCTGTATCATTTCTAACACTTGCTTTGTGTTGTTTGTATTCTTCTTTTGTTCTTTTTATTTTTGTACTATTTTCTTTAAAATAAAAAAAATACTGCTTGATATTTGCCATTTAAATTGAGTTAAAGGAAGTGTGGGAGGTCAAGATTAGGAAACCTTCCTCTATTCCAGTTCAGGAGCTCCCTCCCCCAGCTCTGCACTTCCTCTGAGTATCAAAACCTTGAAAGGTTTGCTTCATTCACCTTTGTTCCATGCCCCTTCTCACTCAGGACTACACTGGATCCTGCTTACCCTAGACTTCCCAATACAAAATGTTCAGTCCTCTCTTACTCAGATGATTGAAAATATTGGGTATATTTTTAACAGTGCCTTTGTTTAAAAACCTATCTTGGCCTTATGCATAAAAGGATTTTCCTGCTAACTCCCCTACTCCTGGTACCAAAATAATAATAATAATAATAATAAAGAAGAAGAAGAGGAAGAAGAAGAAAGAAGAAGAAGGAGGAGGAGGAGGAG
>PVLD010033003.1:0-14082 GCA_004027595.1 Dinomys branickii
AGGTTGATTTTATTACAGTTGCTTTGTAGTATAATTTCAGGTCAGGGATTGTGATTCCACCTGACTTTTCTTTATTGCCCAGGATTGCTTTTGCTATTCTGGGTCTCTTCTGGTTCCAGATGAATTTGAGGCATATTTTCTCTAGCTCTGTGAGGTATGTTAACGGTAGTTTGATGGGAATTGCATTGTAGGTATTCTTTACCAAGGAAATATCTAAGACTTCATCTTACTACTTCAACTTACTACACTAGAATGGCAATGATGTTAAAATCCAATAACAAATATAAGCATGGCTGTGGTGAAAAAGGAACCCTTCAACATTACTGATGGAAATGTAATTTAGTACAATCATTATGGAAATCAGTATGGAGATTTCTCAAAGAACTAAAATAAGAAATTCCATTTGACTCAGCTATTCCCCATCTAGTTATCTTCCCAAAAGAGCTAAATACATCATATTACAGTGTTATATGCATTCCAATGTTTGTAGTAGCACAATTCATAATAGCTAAATCCTGAGAACAGCCTATATGACCATCAACAGATGAGCAGATAAAGAATATGTAATATTTATAAGTGATGGAATATCAATCAATCAGCTATAAAAAAGGATAAATTCAAGGCATTTGCCAGAAATGGATACATCTGGAAAGCATAATGTGAAGTAAATCAAATACATAAGTTTAAATATTGTATGTTTTCTCTCACTTGAGAAATGCAAAGTACAAGTAAAGAGCAAAATAAGAATTGATAAAGGGAAAGAAGGGTATAAGTGTTTTGCAAAAGGGGAGGGGTCCAAGATCCTGAGGGTGAGCAGAAGGAGGGGAAGGAAAAGGGATATGAAAAGTTTTAGGATGTGCTATGTACTTGTAGCAAATACCCACAATGAATCTAAACAGTATATAGCATAAATATGAACTACATGATATTAATAAAAACAATAAAAATGAAAATGGGGAAAGAAGTTTGGGAGAAAAAGGAGGGGAGGTGTATAGAGATGGGACAGGGACTAAAAGGGAATCAAGATGTTATGTGTATGTACCTGCTTCCTAAAATAATTATAAACTTCATTTACTATAAATAAGTACTAATAAAATAGAATTAAAGAAATTAAATTAACTAGCAATAGAGCAAAAATGTGAACCTAAAAAAAATCATTTCTCTGGGATAAATGCCCATGAATATATCACATAATGGTAGGACATTTAGTTTTAGGTTTTTTTGTTAATGAAAGAGAAATCATTTCCCAGGGTGGCCGTACCATTTTACATACTCATCAGCAATGGGTGTGTGATCCATTTTCTGTACCTCCTCATCAGCATTTGTTTGTGTTACTAATGTTATGTTAGTCACCTTGATAAGTATGTAGATATCAGTCTTCTATTTTTAAATGAAGCTACCTAGAAAGGGAAACTGTTTCTGAAATTTCTTGAAAGTAGTTCTCTTATTGTTTCAATTTAATCGTTTTTGAACTGTTTTTGCCTGGAAAAACATTTTTAACTTTTGCAATAAAAGAGCTCCATTAATCTGGGAGTCAGTTGCCCTGAAACCACAAAACAATTACTTACCTTCTTTTGTGCCTAAAGAAAAGGAGATACCTACGGAGATTTATATGAGGAAGCTAGCAGAGCCAGAGAGAAAGAATATATGGAGAAACTCTCTGGGACAATCTTTGCAAATAATAACTTTTACGTTTTGTTCTATATTTTTTCTTTGACGGAGATAGCAGTCTGATATAGATGCTCAAGGGGAAAGCTGGGTGATAAACATTGTATGATGACACCTGATTATGTACATCTATTATTCTTCACTCTGTGCTCAGTAGTCTTACGTTGGTAGCTTGAAATCTGCCATGCTGGGATAATTTACATCACATAAATTGGCAAACACTACAGATCACAGCATTTTTTAATCCAGGGAGTTGGCTAGTTAATATTTACTGTTGAACTGCTGTGCATTTGTTTCCAAAGCATGTCTTCTACCACAAATAAGTAAGTATATAATTAATTCAGTACCTACTAAATACACTCGCTCAAGGAGTAGACCTGGAGTAGGTCCCTGCTCCCACATGAGGGATGAGACACAGAATGATGCTCATCCCCACATGAGAGAGCAGACCCGGAGTGTTCTCTGCCCCTATGTGAGAGAGCAGACCCATTCCAGAAGATCAGAGCCCTGCCTCCACATGAGAAATAGACCCATGATGGAAGAGAGGTTCCCCAACCACAGGGGAGCACAGTCACAGGGAGCAGAGACAAAGACTAAATACATGACACATACTAAACACATGAAGACAACATACAGGAAGAGATGAGAGCAACCAGATGCCATGACTATTGACATTAAGTCCAACAGCCCATTTGAAATCTTGCCTTGCAACCTACATCCATCAGAAAACAGAGGGCCACATCTACCAAGAGAAGCAAGGACACACCTGGGCTTGAACAGTAACCACAGTCTTAGGGGAATTAACAGAGGGATCTCTAGACCAAGGCGGTCACCTCAAAGAACTATAGGCCCTAAAACTAGGCATAGAAAATCATATACAGATGGATCCAAAACTACCAATCATAAAAAGAAAGCACTGATTCAATAACACATTTTTTTCTTTGACTCAATCTTTTATTCAGTTTTTTAAAAAATATTTTGTATTTTTTATTGTTCCTACATCAGATTTATATAGAGTTCGTGAGTTTTTCTCAACCTTTTCCTGCTCTTATTTTAGTTTCTTTTTCGCCTTTTATCTTTCTCCCTTCAAACTTTTGTCTGTTCCTTCTATGTCCTGTTTTTGCTCTTTCTTCTCCTCCTCCCCCTCCCCCTCCCCCTCCCCTCCTCCTTCTCCTTCTCCTCTTTCTCTTTCTCCTTCTCCTTCTTCTTTTTCTTCTTTGTTCTTTCCAGTGACTGTTTTCTATTACTATTGATTTAGATCTATTCCTTAATAGATTCCCTATCTTACTTTTCTGTCCTCCTTTTTATGTCCCATTCATTAATTTTTAAACTTTTTTTCTCCAGTTCCCCATCTCCACTACCTGTACTAGGATAACTACTAAGATTTATGAATCATAGTTAACTTTATGCTATTGGTGTTGAATACTGTGCTGTTGTTAGTATAGGTAAAGTTGTTTCATTTAGTAGATATTTACTCTAGGCCAATAGTAGGTTAATATTTGAATTATCAGTGTCCATACTATAATTGTAGATCTCTTTTTTATGGACAAGGGTGGTACTTTATTAGTCCTTAGAGTTTGTCAAATATTTAATGCTATAATTGATGCTGATTTTATTACTATAGCCAAAGTGTTACAGCTGTTGGTATTGGTTTTCCTGACATGACAATATCTCTATTAGGTATTGGGCAAGGTATGCTGCAACCTCCCATCTCAACTAAATGGAGATGGTTGGATCCTGGGACAGAGGCAAGGGTAAGTAGTTAGTCACACCCAGAGGACACCACTGAAAAGTAAACATTAACTAAAGAGTTATCCATACTAGAAGGAAAATTTTCTGCTATGATAAACCCACAAATTGTAAAACAATCAAACAAACAAAAATAGAAGCATGAGAACACAAGCAAGCAAAGTAAGTCCAAAACCTCCCAACTTGCTCAAAGCTGATCCACCTGACACAGAAAAGGAGGACACCAAAAGCCTCACCCCTGAATTATTTGAAATGATATCAGGGGCAATAACAAAGCAGCTCAATAAGGCAATTGGAAAGATCACAGAAGATACTTGTTGCAAGATAATGGGTAAATTAAATAAAATCATCAGTAAATCTAAAGACACAAATAAAAAGAGGAGCTACAGAACATGATGCAAACATCCACAATCAGTATAGAAAAGAATTATAGTTAGCAAAAGAGTTCTAAACAGAAAAAATAATCAGAAGATTAAAAATTCTATTGAAATTATGAGCAGCAGAAGTGACTGATGGGATAGTCTCAGAACTAGAAAACAGGGCTATTTTCAATGTGAATTAATGACTGATACCTTAAAAACAACAAGAGAACATGAAAAATGGATCCAGCAACTCCTAAATAATGAAAAGAAAACTAATCTAAGGTTTATTTGAATTAGTGAAAAAAATAAGACAGCACAAATGGCATAAAGATTATGTTTGCTGGGATAGTAGTTGAAAAGTTTATAAATAAGATAAAAGAATTAAACATATAGATAGGTGTGGGATATGGAAGCCCCAATAGCTATGATCCGAAAAAGCCTGTCCAAAACACATCATAGTCAAAATCCCAGAACTCCAACGCTAGACCAGGATTTTTAAAGTGGTTAGAGAAAAGCAATGAGTCACTTATAAATATAAACCCATTAATATTACAATAGACTTCTCAACACAAACCTTAAATGCCAAGATAACTTGGAGTGAAGGTTTTCAAGCACAAAAAGGAAAGCAATTGCCAAACCAAGCTGACATATTCTTCAAAATTATCTCTCCCAATTGCTGGAGAAATAAGATATTTTCATGATGAAGAGCACCTGAAGAAATCCATGACCACCAAACCAGCACTTTAAAAAACTCTCAAAGATACCCTAGAAAGAGACAATAAGGCTAACAATGGCAAAAGTTTAATACACCAGATAGGCTGAGCAGTTAAGTGGGAGTGAAAGATAATCAAGAATAGGAAAATAAGGCAATGATAGGAAAGTCAATACCTGTTAGTAACAACTGTTAATATAAATGGTCTCAATTCCCCAATCAAAGATGAAGACTAGTAAAATGGATCAAGAAACACATTCTAAAAGTATACTGTATACAAGAAACACAATTAACCATAGGCTAAAAACCAAAGGGTGGAAAACAACATTTAATGGATCAGGAACACAAAAAGGCAGGTATTATACCCAGAAAAAGTGGACTTTTTCTGATCAAAAGAGGTAAGGAAAGTCACTACAGATTGGTTAAGGTAATAATCCAATAGGAATTGGCAACAGTGCTTGCTTCAGGAACATACATACTAAAATAGTAACTGGAAACAATTATTAACATATATGCAACAAATAATGGTACACCCAACTTCATAAAACAAGTACTACCAGACACAAAGATCAGATATAAAGACTGATAAACACAATTATAGTGAGGGTCCTCAAAATTTCAAATAAGGGACCCATTATGACAAATAGATCAAATATACAAAAAAGTCAACAAAGGAATGTCAGAGTTGAACAATGACTTTCAGACAAATGGACTTGATGTCTACAGAGTGTTCCATCCAAAAAGAACAGAACACACATTTTTTCAGCAGCACACAGAAACCTCCAAACTAGACCACATTATAGCCAATAAATCAACCTTAAGTAAATGTAAAAAAATTGAAATTATATCATGCATTCTAGTAGACACAATAAAGTTAGAAATCAATGACAAATAAAAAAACAGAAATTATGGAAGTGCATGGAAACTAAACAATACACACTAAAAAAAATAGGTTGCAGAAGAAATCAAGGAAGAAATAAAAGAGTTTCTAGAACTAAATGATAATGACAGTACAACATACCAGAACTTATGGGACACAGTGAAAGTAGTCCTGTGAGGGAAGTTTATAGCTGTGAATGCACATACTGCAAAAATGCTGAGCTCAAATATAAAACTTAATTTTGCACATCAAGGTTCTAGAAAAAAAGAACAATCCAAGCACAAAGCTAGCAAAAGACAAGAAATTATAAAGATCAGATAAGAAATCAATGAAATTGGGCCTACAAAAATAATACAGCTGTATGTGGTGGCACATCCCATAATCCTGGCACACCCCATAATGCCAGCACTCTGCAGACTGAGGCTAGAGGATCACAAGTTTGAGGCCAGCTGGGGCTACAAAGTGAATTCAAAGCCAGCCTGAACCACATAGCAAGACCCTGTATCAAAAAAAAAAAAAAAAAAGAATCAGTTAATCTGAGTTGGTTCTTTAAAAAGATAAGTAAAATAGGCAAACCCTTAGCCAATCTTGCCTAACAAAAAAGAAAGGACCCAAATTAATGCAATTAGAAATGAAAAAGATGAAATCACAATGGATACTGCCAAAACTTAAAAAAAAAATTATCGACCAGTACTTTGCAAAACTGTAGACCAATAAATTAGAGAATCCAGCAGCTATTGATAGATTCCTAAATACATTATAATTTGCCAAAATTAAACTGAGAAGAAATAAAACTTCTAAACAACCCAACAACAAGTAATGAAACCAAAGCAATAATAAATAACCTATCAACTCAGAAAAGTCCAAGTCTGGACAGATTCACTGCTGAATTCTGTGAAAAACCTCTAGGAAGTTCTAACATCAACACTCAAGCTTTTTAATGAAACTGAAAGGGAAAGAGTACTCCCAAAGTCATTTCCAGAAGCTATATTCACCCTGATTAAAAAAATAGACAAGGATCCAACCAAAAAGATAGATCAATCTTTTTATTGACTATAGATGAAAAAATCCTTAACAAGATCTCGACAAACAGAACAGAACAAGTTATCAAATAGATCATATATCATAACCAAGTAGGTTTCATCTCAGGGATGCAAGGATGTTTCAACATATGTGAATCAAAACATGAAATATATCATATAAATAGAAGCAAGGACAAAAATCACATGATGATCTCCATAGAAACAAGAACATTTGACAAAAATCCCGTATCCTCTCATGATAAAAACACTGAAGAAAATAGTCATAGAAGGACCTGATCTCAATCAGATAAAATCCATTCATGACAAATCTACTGCTAACATCATATTAAGTGGGAAAAAACTGAAAGCTATCTTCTTAAATCAGGAACAAGACAAAGATGTCCTCTATCAACACTCCTCTTCAACATAATATTCAAAACATTAGCAAGAGAAATAGAAATGAAAGTCATTATGGCTTATATCTAGATGTCCCCGCAAAGCCTCATATGCTCAGAGATGGGGCTTTTGGTCAGTGGCTGGATCATGGGTGCGATACTGGATTAGGGGTGTGATAACTGGATTGGGCAACTGATTGCTTTAGCATAGTTCTGGGTGTGTATAATGGGAAGACCCACCTTGATTGTAGCCAAATGGATTTACATAAGACACAAACCTTACCCAGGTGTTGGTGACACCAACAATACACTTATAGCCTAGGGAATATAAAAGTCCAGAAAGGCTTACTGCTTACTGCTTATCATGCCATGAACTGTTTATCCTCTGTGATACCCCTCTGCCATGCCACCATGCCTTGGAGGCAGGTGACTATAGACTGAAACCTCTACAAAGATGAGATAAAATTAATCTTTTTTTCTTTAACTTGTTGGTGTGAGGTCTTTTGTCCCAGCAACAAGAAAGTAACTAAGACAAAAGGTAAGTACAGGAAAAGAAGTTGAATTATCAATTTTTGCAGATGACATGATCTACTATGTAAAGGATCCAAAAATGTTCGCCAAAGACTCTTGGAATTAATTACAAAATTCAGTAATTTAACAAAGTATAAAGGGAACATACAAAACCAATAGTATGCCTGTACACTAACAAGGAACCACTGAGAAAGAAATCAGTGGAAAATATCATTCACAATAACACCAAGAAAAATTAAATAATTATAACTCAACCTAACTGAGAAAGTGGAAGACCTCTATAGTTAAAACTATACTACTCTACAAAAAGAAATTGAAGACGATATAAAAAAATGGATAGATACTCCTGTTCCTGGATAGACAGAACCAATATAGTCAACAAATTGGGCATACTTCCAAAATTAATATGCAGATTTAACATAATGCCAATCAATATACTAACAGCCTTTTTCACATAAATGGAGAAAACAGTCCAAAAATTCATATGGAACCAGAAGATACCCAGAATAACAAAGACAATCTTGGGTAAAAAGAGGAAGGCCAGAGGCATACAATCTTAGGCGTGAACTTATGTTACAAAGCTACTTTGATAAAAACAGGATAGTATCAACACAAAAACATACATGAGAATCAGTGGAACAAAACAGAGGATGCAGAAACAATCCCAAGTACTTTCAATTATTTGTTCTTTGACAAAGGGGCAAAAAATACACACTGCAAGAAAGACAACTTCTTTAATAAAATGGCAAAAATGGAAAAACTGGATATCCATAAGCAGAAGAATGAATCTAAACCCATATCTCTCACCAAATATTAAACTAAAATCAAAATAGATCGAAGAGCTAAAGGTTAAACCAGAAGCATTTAATTTCCTTCAAGACAAAATAGATAAAATTCTTGAAGGCGTAGGTGTAGGCAAAGGTTTTCTGAACAGAATCCCTGTATAGTTCTGAGAATCAACAAATGACATCATACCAAATTAAAAAGGTTCTGCACAGAGAAAGGAACAATGAACAGCATGAAGAGACAGCCTAACGAATGGGAAAGTTTTGATGCAGCAGATAGCCCAATAGTGGGGCAGACACTAGGAAGAGAGCAAAATCTCAGAAACAGCAGAGAGAATATGAGACACTGTTTCCTGAGGGGCCCACAGAGGCAGCAATTATTCAGTGAGGTGAACCAGCACTGTGCTCTGTCACACAGACACATGGAACAGAGGTAGGTAGGTGGAGTCTCCACTTTATTTAAAAAGATTTGGGTGAACCCTAGCAGCAGAGCAGTCCTAGGTTGCTTCACTGCCAATGTCCTGGAGAGGGAGGGCAGAGCCATCTGGTCACAGTAGACTGCTAGCAGTTGAGAAGTAGATTTGGGTGAATTCTGTTGAAAGATAGGAACTGGGACCATTCTGACTGCACTCTGGTAGCCTCCAAAAGCCAGTTTTAACCCTAAGTACCAAAGACTGGAAGTATCCCCCTGGTCTGTGACCAGCAGAGTGGCCTTGGGCCAGCAGCACAAGAAGGCAAGCAGCGTTGGCCTACCTCAGGACAAAGGCAGTCCCCCCACCCTATGACCAGCGTGTAAGAGGAGTTAACAGTGTATAACAGAGGAAACTGTGCAAGGTCCAGATGAAGCCAACTGTAGACAGGTCTGGGAGCAACCCCAGGCTTTACCTACCAGAGGGTGCCACAGCAACTGGGAGATACTGTAGGGATAATCACAGTAAGGAGAAGTGGACATCTAGAACACTGCCAGCTGAAGACCAGTTCCAATCCTAACATCCAGAGGCTGAGATCAGTCCCATAGACAGTACACATATTACAGAAAACTTGGCAGGGTTACACAGCTCATTTCTAGGATCTAACTCGGACACTACTGCAGAACTGTGAACACCAGAATTTTATTTTCTTTTTATTTGTTTGATGATAGGTTTTTCTTTTCTTTCTGATTTGCATTGGCTTTTTTCTCTCTTCCTTCAACTGTCTGTCTTCATTTTTATGATAATTTCATGTGACTGAACATTATCTCTTCTTTTTCTTCTTTGCTTCAATATGCTATTCCTTTTTTTCATACTTTCTCTCTTGTGCTCTTCTGCAGTTTTGTAAAACTTGAGTGATGATCCTTCACCCTGCAGCCCTGCTTCTAGTGTATTTCTCCTCATTCATCTCCCTGTTTTCTTTCCTATCCCTCTTAAATCCCTCTATGCACAGGGTAAAATCACTCTACTAAAGGAAAACTCACTGCATAGAAGTTCCCACTATATGTTGGATTTTGTTGTATTACAGTGGAGCTCATTTCTATGGTTAAATGTACCAACTTACTAGTTAACACAGTTGGTCAGCTGCTAGGCTATGCCTGATACTATTGCTATTGCTCATTGTACTACTTTATCCTGGATGTCATACATGTTGTAATTAGATTTTCTACCTTGTATGATGACACTGCGTTTGTCTGGGATCATGACCATCACTACAGTCCAGTACCAAAGGACTGGATGCTGAGCCAAATAAATATCAGTTTAACATTTAGAATAAATTAGGAGGGTAGGTTCTCAGGATAGACACAAAGACCAACTACCCTCTACACCTAAAAAACATCTCTAAGGAATACACATTTCCTAGGAAAGCCTTGATACTAGTGACAACATTATGTACCTTATGAAATCTACAAGCATCAACATAGAAAAAAAATAGAAAATACAAAGCAGCAAGGCACAAGAGCAAAATACAACCCCAGACCAGCAGCCCACCCAGGACAAGTCCAGAGTACAATGACACAGAGGAAATAAAATGCCACCCACTAGAACTTTTTGAAATGATTGCAGCAGAAGTTAAAAAACAAAGAAGCTATAGATAAAATTATCTCAGGATAAAAAAGAAATGAGGATCAAAATGAAAGATGCTCAATGAATCTAGAGTAGACACAGATTTTTTAAAAAATAGAAGAGCTTGGGAAAACAATGGAAACCATGAATGCCTCATATGGGAAAGAAAGGTAATCCATGAAATAGATGCAAACAAATATCCAGGAGATTAAAAAAATTCCATTGAAAGGATATGCAACAGATTGAATGAAGGTGTGGATAGAATATCAGATGTAGAATATAATATTGTAGTTAGTGACCAGGAAAAGAAAGAAATCTTAAAAAGAACAAAGGACCATGAAAAATGAATCCAAAAGCTGAAAGATGAGGGAAAGAACAACTTAAGATTGATTGGAGTCAATGAGAAAGCTGGAGATAGTTTAAACACCATAAAAAAAACTTGCACAAAAGCTATGGCAGAAAACTTTCCAAACATGGATAATGAATTTGACATGCAAATGAAGCATATAGAACTCAAATTAGCCATGACTGGAATAAATCTACACTAAGGTACATAATAATACAGATTCCACAAATTCAGCACAAGAACAGAATATTAAAAGTGGTTAGAGAAAGAAATCACCTATAAAGAAGAACCCATCAAAATCAAAGCAGACTTATCAACATGAACCCTCAAGTCAAAGACCACTTGGACTGAAGTACTTCAAACCCTAGAAGCAAACAATCTCCAACCCAGATTGATGTACTCTGCAAAGCTATCTTTGAAAACTAATGGAGAAATAAGACACTTCCACGACAAAGAACAAATGAAGAAGTTCATGACCACCAAATCAACACTCCAGAATGCTCTGAAGGATATCTTAAAAAGAGATAGAGAGACCACAATTGCAAGTTTACCAATAAAAACAAGAAAACAGAAGGGAAAGCAATTAAACAGAGTAAAGACAGGGTACCCACAACAGGAAAATAGTAAGAGAAGGAAAAGCCAATACATATGTTATAAGCATCAATGTAAATGGTCTTAATTCACCAACCAAAAGAAACAGATCATCAGAATGGATCAAGAGACAAGATCTACCAATATGCTGCATACAAGAAACACATTAAACTCAAAAAGAAATTTATAGATTAAAAATCAAAAGATGGAAATCAATACTCCATGCAACAGGAACCTATAACGAAGAAGGGGTATCTATTCTATTTGTAGACAATGTGAACGTCAAACCAAGAACTGCTCAAAAGAGATAGAGTTGCTACATACTTGTTAAGGGAAAATTTCAAGAAGAAGAGATAACAATCATAAATATGTATGCACCAAATACTGATGCATTGAACTACATAAAACAAATATTAATGGACTTGAAAGGCCAAATAACATTAATACAATTGTAATGAGGGATATCAATACCCCACAGTCACAAATAGACAGCTAGACAAAAATAATTAACCAAGAAATATCAGAAATAAACCAAAATTTTGAACAAGTGGACTTAGTGGATATTTACAGTATGTTCCTCACTACAAAGGCAGAAAATACATTCTTCTCAGGTGCACATGAGGTGTTCTCCAAAATAGATCATATATTAGCTCATAGAACATTGTTATGGTTGATACATTGTGTCAACTTGGGGAATCTAGAGGTTTAGCTGAGTGACTCAGGAGGAAGCTGGGGTGCTTACTTTGTAAACATCCTGAGCCTGTGGAAGAGGAGGGCATGGAGATTATGTGAGAGGTTCATGACTCCTGGGTGGGGGTAGGCTGTTTACAATCTATGGGAGAAAAGGAGGCTGCTTGCAGCCATTCCTCCCTTTTGCTGGTTGTTTTTGCTGTGCTCTGCTGCCATGAACTGTTGCCCTCTGCCATGTGCCGCTCTGCCTCAGAACCAGCCAAGTATGGACTGAAACCTCCACAAACTGTAAGCTAAATAAACCTTTCTTTCTTTCATTTTGGGTGTTGGGTATTTTGTCACAGCAACGAGCAAAAAGTAACCAAGAGAGACATGCTTAAGTAAATGCCAAGGAATTGAAATTATCCCATGCATGTTATCTGACTATAGTGCAAAGAAAATGGAAATCAACAGCAAAAGAAACCACTAATAATTTACAAACATGGAAATTAAATAACACACCTGAACAACCAATAGGTCACATACGAAATTAAAGAAGAAATTAAACAGTACTTACAACAAAATTGCAATGCCAATACAACATACCAAAACTTATGGGGTGCAATTCAAGCAGCACTAAGAGGGAAATTTATAGCAATGAATTATCACATTTGGAAAACAGAAGGAACTCAAGTAAGCAACTTATTGTTGAACCTTAAACTTCTAGAAAAAGAATAAATTAAACCCAAAGCTTACATGAGGGAGAAAATTACAAACACAAGAACAGAAATGAAGGCAATGAAGACTAAGAAAACAATACAAACAATGCGTTTGGTTATTTGAAAGATTAAATAAAATTGATAAACCCTTGGCCAAAAGGAGGAAAGAAAAAACTCAAATTCATGGAATTAGGAATGAAAAGGGTGAAATCACAATGGATCCTATGGAAATACAGATGATCATCAATAACTACTTTGAGAAAATATGCTCTAATAAAAGGAGATTAAAGAGGATAACAGAAAATGGAAAGATATCACTTGTTCATGGGTAAAAAGAATCAACATAGTGAAAATGGCCACACCCAAAATTGATATGCAGATTTAATGCAATACCAATTGAAATGCCATTAGCATATCTCACAAAAATAAAGAAAACATTCCTAAAATTTATTTGGAACCAGAAGAGATCTGGAAAGCAAACACAATTCTCAGCAACAAAGGCAAGGCAGAGGGTATCACAATCTCTGACTTGAAATTATACTACAGAGCTACTGTGATCTGTCATAAAAATAGCATGATACTGGTAAAAGAAAACAGACCTGATGATCAATGGAATAAACTAGAAGATTCAGAACAAAACTCCAAACGCACTTAGCCACCTTATCTTTGATAAGGGAGCTAAACACATTCACTGGGGCAAAGACAGCCTCTTTAATAAATGGTACTGGTAAAGCTGGATTTCCACATGCCAAAGAATAAAACTAGAGCTGTGTCTCTCACCATGCACTAAACTAAAATCAAAATGGATCAAGGATCTAAATATTAAAACAAAAACACTAAATCTGCTGGAAGAGAGAATAAGCAGAACTCTTGAAGACATAGGTATTGGCAAAAATTTCATGAACAAAACCTGAATTGCACAGGAAATACTACAAAGAATCAACACCTGGGATCTCATCCTATTAAAACTTTTTTGCACAGCAAAAGAAATCACCAACAGAGTGAAAAGTCAATACACAGAGTGAGAAAAAATTCTAGCCAATTATCTCTCAGTCAAAGAACTAATGTCTAGAACATATAAAGAAGTGAAAAAATCAGACACTGCAAGTATAAGAACTCAATCCAAAAATGAGCATCTAAAATGCATACACACTTCTCAGAAGAACTACAGATGGAAAATAAGTAAATGTGTAAATATTGCATTGTACCCCAAAATCAGTTTGGAGATTCCTCAGCAAACTAGGTCTAGAGGTCCCACTCAACCCAGCTATTGCCCATCTGGATATTTTCCCAGAAGATCTGAAAACATCATATCACAGCAATATACGTGCACCCATGTTCATAGCAGCACAATTTGTCATAGATAAATTGTGGAAGCGACCCAAATGTCCATCCACTGAGGATTGGTTAAAAAATGTGGTACTTTTATACAATGGAATATTACTCAGCTATAAAGAAAGACAAACTCGAGGCTTTTATAGATAAATGGTCACAACTAGAGGCGATACCCATAAGTGAAATAAATCAGACCTGCATGTGTAAGCAACATATTGTCTCACTAGTGTAAGAACCTGAAAGAGTGAATAAAAACTAGGAGGTAGGACAGACGTTGTGAAA